>JAOTQR010081286.1:0-39945 GCA_025774065.1 Solanum ossicruentum | reverse complement strand
TTGATAAAATGTCAAGTCAAGAATTCTCAAGTTATTGATGATCTATTTCATGATTTACAAGTCAAGTGACTATATGAAGATTAAGGGCTTTCAAGTATGTATTGTTCATGAAAAGTATTTATGATGTTACAAGTATCAAGTTAAGCCCTATTTCAAGATTTTTACCTCTAGTGAGCCATTCATGTTAAAGCAAGGGTTCATGTATGACTATGATCTATTCTCATGTTTCAATTTAGGCTCATCATTAGAGGTCAAGCATGTTTATGAGCTACTCAAGTCATGTTCTTATTATTCATGTTATGATTAAAGTATGATAATTTCAAATATTCCATATAGCATCGATAAATTGGATGTCGGAGTGGACTATCTTTAAGGGTCCGTACTCCTTTCCTCAAACTCTGTGCCAACATAGGATGCTGTATTAGTTGATCCATTTAGTGCACTTTATCATGAAATCCACCCATAATAGGACGAGTTCCCATAAGGGGGAGTTACTTCTCTGAAATGGGACGGCCTCCTGTAAGGTGAAGTATGGTTTACCTTGGCAAGTAGACCACCTCTTTATCGATAACGGGTAATCACGGGATTTCATGTTGTAGGTCGCTTGGTATTACCTTTGTCGGCTAGGGTCTCTTCCCACACATGTATTATGTTCGATGCAAGTTGGATGATTTCCAAGCATGTTTTACTTCAAGCATTGACCATGCATGCCATATTGAGATCTCACTTATCTATTACTTATTACTATGTATTTTGACTATATTGGCTTATGTCTTATTGCATTGCACACATACTTAGTACAATCAAACGTACTAACGCATACTCTATGCCTACATGATGTTACCATGTAGGTACCGGAGCACCACTTGATCATCCTTCACGTGGCTAGTACAATCCTTTGAAGCGAGCTTTGGCGAGTCCTCAAGTCCTAGGACACTATATTTATTACTCTTGCTATATTGAGACTTCTTCATGTTGAACACTTGTTATTATGGGGGTGAGCCCGGAGAGTGTCTTAGCCCCCGCTCCACTCTATAATAGAGGTGTTGCTGGAAATATTTTATGTACTTATGCTATGAGCTTGATTCTTGAATGTTTTATGATTATCAATGACTTCCTTTAGACCCACTTCCCTTATTTATATCCCTTATTATTATTATTTTGCTTCTGCGACCAAGGATATCTGATTGATATGCTAAGAGGCTTGTTTGGGGTTCCTTTGAGTTCCCCATTTGTCGTGTCACGTCCAATCCCTAGGCTTGGGTCGTGACATTAGAGGACCCTTGGCCTTGAAATATGTGGCCTTGTTGGAAATGACAACCTTTAGTGTCATGGAATCCACCTACATAGCGAGCCCTTTTGGACACTCCACTTCTTATTTTCAAAGCTTTTCTCCCTCTAGTTGTTTAGCATATGTCATAAGCCGAGATATAACCATATCCCCAATAAGCATGGCGGTACGATATTCTTTATGATAAAGTCAGACACACCCGAAACAAATTTGTGCATACTTGCCCTAGCATTGGTGACCAAGTGAGGGGCATACTTTGAGAGATCAATAAATTTAAGGGGATACCCCCTAACACTCATTGAACCTTGCTTGTTGTTCATGAATTCCATCATCTTCTCTTTCCTTAGTTTAACTGGGGAAGAAGCGATCAAATAAAACAACTTTGAACTCTTCCCAAGGAGTGGGCTCATCATCTGCCCTCTCTATTTTCCACTGGTTGTACCATGTTTGAGCAAGGTCCTGGAGTTAGTAGGCTGCTAGTTTTGCTTTATCTTCTAAACTTACCCCATCCCCATGATAGCCAAGACTCTGTACACTTCATCGATAAACTCTTGGGGTCTTCTTCTACCTTTGAGCCATAAAATTTTGAAGGATTCATTCCTGTAAAATTCCTTACCCTTGAAGTTGGGATAGGATCATGAGGGGCTTGAACTCCTTGGTTTGGCCACGACCCTTGCTAATAGGGTGGACACATTCCTATATTCGGCGTGGGTGACTCCTTCTTCTTCCGTTTGAGGAGCTTGTTGGGCTAGAGGGGCTGGTTCACCCTCTGGAGTGGGAGCTCTTTGTGCAATACATCTTATTGGCATGATCTATAAGAGCAAAAACCCATTAAAAATAGGAAAGCTTAATTCAAATCTAAAGTATTAATAAGTGGTTCATTTTCTAAAACATCTCATAGCCTCCTATTCAAAGTTGTGAGGTGATTCACAATCATGAACAAGGCTCTACTCGACGTGGTGTGTTGTATTTTGGAGGACCATTTACAAACCTAGTGCTTTGATACCAAGCTTATCACGCTCAAGCCTGGTGCCTAGATGTGACACCGCGAATAGGCCTAAACAAGCCTTCTTAAGTATGCATAGCACATCCTTGGTTCCAGAAACATAAATAAGTAATAAACACATATCAAATAAATTATAGGGGAAGCAGGACATGGGACTCATGCTATGGGAAAGTTATAGGAAAGAGTATTAACATGAATCACAGAGAAAATAAAGTCTAAGGGGTGAGTAAGTATGACTCGTGTGCTATGCGGTAATAGGGACTTAGAACTTTTATCACCGCTTCATCGAACAACAACACATAGAAGGGAGCATGGGACTAAGGGAATTCTTCCATAATTACATAAACATAAAGAGTCAAGATCATATGCACATAGCAAAATCGTATCTGACAACAACACCTCTAATCATGAATAGAATGGGGGTCATGACATCTCTCGGGCTCACCCTGAAAAGATAGTATTCAAAAATAAGAAAGTCTAAATAAAAGCATGAAAGTAGATGGATATTGTCCCCGGAAATTGAGGACTTACCTAGCAAATCTTCACTCGATCCATCTAGCCACGTGGAGGAGGAGGATGGAAAGAGCTTCGGGTCCTACATAGTTAGATCATCGGCATTAAGTATACGTTAGTACTTGGAAGTACTAATAGTATGTGGGGTGCAAATGCCACAAGGAACATAAGCCATAATTAAGCAATATGCATAGTCATTAACAAGGTATAGGCTCAAGTTGTCATGAGTGACAAATGTTTAGTTTGAACATGCATGAAGAATCATCAAATTACATGATATCATATACATAATGGGAAGGGACCATAACTGACATATAAGACCAAGCGAGCTACTACTTAGAATCCAGATGTTTACTCTACACCAGATAAGGGACGGTCTACTTTTCCAAGGCAGACCAAAACTATCCTTATAGCATGGACTTTTTAGAAAGTGTCACCACTTTATGCTATAGCCTTTTCAGTGGGTTTCATATGATCTTACCTTGCGGCATTGCCTTTTCAGTAGGTATAAGCCCATAGGGAGTCATAAGCATACATATGGTGGGACATAGTTAGGGCCAATGGAAGACTACCAAGGTCCTCTCGGTGCTAGGTCACAATCCTACAGAATACTTGAAACATAGTCATAGTCATAACATACATAGTCTCAAAACATCATAATAACATTCTTGGAGTAGTTCGTTAAACATAACTTGTAGCATCAAAGTTAGGGCTTACACAATTCTTGTCATTCATATCATGCTCACGAGCTCATAGTATACTTATTAGCCCTCTATGAGTCCCAACCTGATCAATATACATATCGTGCCACAAGGTATTCTTGACTTAAGAACTTGGCATGCATCTTTAATTAAATAATGGTGGGTACATGTATATAAAGCTTGAAATCATGTAAGTCATGAGAAAATGCCATGAGAGGAGTAAAATAAGATCCTTAAACATTATTCGAAATTAACCACCAACAATATGAGATAACTTGGTTAGGGCACCATCAAACCCTCACGTAAAAATCATAGGTTTCAAATGATATTGCATGAAATAATAATGTACAAGGGTAAACCATCATAAAATACGTCATATTATCATCATGTGAAAGAGTCTATAAAATAATCATTAATTTCCATAACTTGAGAAATCATAAGAAGAGAAGAGGAATGGTTGAGCATGTGGAGGGAAAGGTTTCCATGATCCAGATCTACATATTTTGGTGTGATTGAGATGGAGACCTTGTGGAAAAATGAGGAGAAACCCGAAACCCTAGCTATAGACTCTTCTTAAAGCCTTGGGGGACTTGGGAGTGTTTAGGAGAGTTTTAGACTTAGGGATTTTGACAAATAAATTGAAATGAGGGAGTGAAGAATGTATAAGGCTGGAAAGAGAGTTATTTGAGGCCTTAAAAGACATAGTTTAGACTTAGGAAAATAAGAATGGTCAAATTTACCTCTTTTAAAATCCTACCAGACAGGACCACCACACCTCATTTATAGGTCGTGGTCCATTCTATGGGTTGTGACAATGGGGTTTTGTCTGATGACATTTTTGGATCATTAGAAACTATCTCTGATCCCTAACCTGTACATGACTTACGACATGTAAGTCTGAGTAAGGGCCATCTGATATCTCATACCTTGCATCCTTGAAAATCTCAATTTTTCCCCAGGTCTGGACATCATTCTATGAGAAAGAGTTATGGATTATGGAAGAACTTACGGCTCGTAAAAGCCTTCGTACCTCAGTGGCCTCCCAAACTGGAGCTACTGGAAATGCACACTTGGATCCACGAGCCAATATACAGCTCGTACATCAACATACGACCTGTAAACCTATCACGGGAACCATTAATACTTAGATAATTTGTAGAACTCATTTTCCTTGCACTGTTCATGCTCTTTAAAGGTGGGGCCTTACTGGAAGCAACTATCAAATTTGGCGATATGTCCAAGATCGGTAATCCATTGAATGAAAATGGCAATGGCCACTTTGACTGCCAAATGTTCTGGGATGCTCAAGCCTCAGGAGCTATCAAGATCAATGATTGGATGCCAATTTGGTGATCTGTCAAATGAAGAAGGTGATAGTCACTTTGACTGCCATTTCGTCAATTTTTGCTACTTTTGGGCCATTTTTGTAGTAATTCACCTAAGACTATAAATAGCTCATAGTTGTTCATTTCTAGGTAGACTATTTTGAATATTGATGAACAATACACCTTTTGTGAGTTTGAGAGCTTGGTACAAGCTTTGGTTAAACCTTGTTTAGGGACGGGGGTTTGTTGGAGATTCAATTTACTTAAGAGATTCGGTGGTTGATTTGAATTATTCAATTGAGGTCTCTAAGTTTAATATACCTTTAGGTTACTTTTTATTTCCTTTCTTGTGTCAATCTATCTATCATTACTTTCTTCTTGTCTTTCAATTTCATATTTTATCTTATTTGTATTACATCATCCACAATCCACCCTTACATAAATTGTCTCAACTGGGCAAAGATTGAGACGCTCTAAAATGTTCTTCCGAATGTCCATAAATCATAATTTCCATGTATCTCAAAATCCATGTGTGATATCAAAGTCCGACTTCATATTCTTGATCAGGGGGCAAAATTGAGTAGGGAATGGATATAACCCGGATTTTAGAAGACCCATACAGAAAATTAATTTTCATATAATAGTGTGCATCCTCGACTAGGCCGCGACGCTGACTGGGGGAGGATCAGTGTTATTCTTTCCTCCGTGATGGGTCCATGTCACGGACCAGACGTGGACCAGTACAGGTTTTTCCTCAATGTTTCTATCTCAGCCAAGGACATTGAGGTCATAGCCTCATGCCCACTTATGCATGAAAACACCTGTACTTAGCCACTTTTCAACAATATATCACTCAAGACTCTCTCAAAAACCTCTCCAAGACTTAATGAAATATCTCACTCCAATTTTAAGGATCTCAAGCTTAACTTTGGAACCCAAGGATTCTTTTTAAGCTCTAAGTTCTCTTCAAGCTCATCTCAAGAAAATCCAAGTTTGAGGTAAGTGGGTTTCATCCATTGGGTCCTTTCACCCATGGAGCCCAATCTTCCTTTTGATGAAAATTGTATGTTTTCTAGTTGTATTACTTATGGGTATCTCTTATTATGAAATATGAGCATGATTTATGTTGGAGTTTCTATCAAGTATTGTTGATTACTCATGAATATCTATTTTAAGCTTACACTATGAGTTGATCTTTGTCTATTGAGACTATGCATATTTTGAGTTATGAAACTATGATCTATTATGAGATTATTTGATAGATTTGAAGGTACTCTACATACGGGTTTTACTACATGTTGGTGGGTTAATTTGCATTAAGTTTTCTCATCTTATTTCACTCTCAAATTGCATGATTTTGAACTAGTATCATGAACCCACCAAGTGTTTGATAAAATATCAAGTTAAGAATTCTCAAGTTATTGATGAACTAATTCATGATTTACAAATCAAGTGACTATATGATGATTAAGGGCTTTCAAGTATGTATTGCATTCATAAGAAGTATCTATGATGTTGTAAGTATCAAATTTAGCCCTATTTCAAGATTTTTACCTCTTGTGAGCCATTCATGTTAAAGCAAGGGTTCATGTATGATTATGATCTACTCTCATATTTCAAGTTAGGCTCCCTATTAGAGGTCAAGCATGTTTATGAGCTAATCAAGTCATGTCTTAGAAGCTATTCTTGTTATGATTAAAGTATGATTATTTAAAGTGTTCCATGGGATTAGACTTCGCACCGATGCATTGGATGTCGGCATGGAATATCTTCAAGGGTCCATACTCCTTTCCTTAAACTATGAGCCAACATAGGATTATATTTACCCTTGATATGCTAGTGGATCTATTTAGTGCACTTTATCATGAAATCCACCCCGAAATGGGACGGGTTCCCATAAGGGGGCTTACTTCTCCGAAATGAGATGGTCTTTCGTAAGGTGAAGTATAGTTTACCTTGGCAAGTAGACCACCTCTTTACCGATGAGGTGTATCATCGGGATTACAAGTTGAAGCTTGCTTGGTATTACTTTTGTCGGTTAGTCTCTCTTCCTGCACATGTATTATGTCCTATGCAACTTGAATGATTTACAAGCATATTTTACTTCAAGCAATTATCATGCATGCCATATTGAGATTATACTTATATGTTGCTTATTATTATGCATTTTGATGGTATTGGCTTATGTCACATTGCATCTTACATACTAGTGCATTCAAACGTACTAATGCATACTCTCTGCCTATATGATATTTCCATGTATGGACCTGAGCACCATTTGATCATCCTCCACGTGGCTAGTACGATCCTTTGAAGCAAGCTTTGGTGTGTCCTCAATTCCGAGGACACTGTCTTTATTACTCTTGCTATTTCGACTTCTTTATGTTGAACATTTGTTACTATGAGGGTGAGCCCGAAAAGTGTATTGGCCCCCCGCTCCATTCCATGTTAGAGGTGCTGTTGTATATTATGATGTACTTATGCCTGAGTTCAACTCTTTAATTCTTTAGTGATTATCAAATACTTCCCTTAGTCCCGCTTTCCTTTTTATTATATCTCTTGTTGTTGTTTTCTTTGCTGCCGCGATCAAGGATATGTGATTGATATGCTAAGATGCTTGTTTGGGTCTCTTCGGGTTCCCATTCGCCGTATCACATCTAGGACCTAAACTTAGGTCGTGACAAACATGGTATCAGAGCATTAAGTTTTTATGGTCATCGGAATCCAAGACACCATGTCAATTAGAGTCTTATTCATGGTTGTGAAGCACACCACAACTATGAATGGGAGGCTAAGAGGCGTTTCTAGAAAATGTTTCACTTCTCATAGTCTATATTGTGTTTTAGATGTAAGTGTAAGGCTTTTTCCCATAACTAAAACGAGCCTACAAAGTGCTCGAAAATGTGCCTAGGAAGTGCCCAAAATTGTAATTTCCATATATCTCAAAAATCCATGCGTGATATCAAAAATCTGACTTCATATTCTTATTTAGAAGGTCAAATTGAGTGGGAAATGGATCTAACACCGATTTTAGAGCAAACAAATCTCAATTTCAATTTCCCAAAAATCGAATTCTAGTGAGGTTTCAACACTCCTGGCGCACCTCAGTGTAATTTTTGTGCAGTTTTTCACTTTGGCCCAAGGCTTTTGGGTCTTGGGATGAAGTGTTCCCATGTGCAAAAATACCTATACTTAGGCATATTTCACCCTCATATCATTCAAGACATTCCCCAATACTCACTCAAACACTTAGACTCATATTTCACTCCAAATTTCAAGTCCCAAAACACATCCGGACCTTAAGGTTCTCATTCAAGCTTCAAGTCTCCATTTTTTTATCTCCATCAATAATTCTCCAAAGCTAATATCTAGGTTTCATTCATGGGTTCCTTTCACCCTTGATGCCCAAACTTCCTTTTTACTTAAATTGCATGATTTCAAGTTGATTTATTTACCTATGGGTCTTTCTTATTATAAATTACATTACGAACTTTGTTGGGGTTTCACAAAATTATGACTGTTTACCATGTTTAAGCTATGAATCTATGACCCATTGTGGGATTTGATGAAAATTTTGATGTATATTGCTTGAGAGTGCTATCAAGAATTGATGGATGGCTTTACAATGGATTTTCTTGCATGATTTCACCCCTAAATTGCATGGTTTTACTCTAGCACTACACACCCTCCAAGTGTTTGATAAAATGTCCAGTTATAGTTTCTTGAGGAATTGAAGGTCCAATACATATCTTATGAGTTAAATGACTTTATGATGATGAACAGAACGTATAGATATGATATTCTCCTATATAGTGATGGAATATGACCATGCCCCACTCGCGGGGTTAAGAGCCCGGGTAACCATGTTGAAGGGTTGTACCTTGATAACCAATCAAGGGGTTTGTGCCTTGATAACCGGGTTGAGAGGTTAGTACCTCAATGACCAGAGGTGGTAGGGTGCGACTACCCACCAACCAATCAAGGAGTTTATTCCTTGGTAACTGGGTTGAGGCTTTAGTACCTCAATCACCATAGGTGGTAGGATGCGACTATCCACCAACCAACAAAAGGGGTTTGTACCTTGGTAAACTATGGGTTCTATAATGATGGTCTCTTCTTACACATGTATTAAGTTCTATGAAAGCATGATTTACTTCAAGCATCTACCATGCATGCCATATTGTTATATGCTCATCTATTGCCTAACTATGCATTTTGACTAAGTTGCCTATCTATTGTTGCATTTCATCCTACATAGTTAGTACATTTAAACGTACTAATGCATATTCTATGCCTACATGATGTTACCATGTAGGAACTAGAGCACCACATGATCATCCACCTCCACGTGGCTAGTACGACTTCTCTCAAGCTAGTTGGTGAGTCCTCCATTTCAGGGACTGTCTATGTTCTTATGATGTACTACGACTCTCTTTCTTTATTGTATATTTTAACTATGAGGGTGAGCCCAGTTGCTTATCTTGGCCCCTGCTAAGTTCTATGGTTAGAGGTGTTGTTTGACATGTTATGTATAATGCTATGAACTTTGACTCTCTCTTGACTCTTGATGTTTATGATACAAAAGATGTCCCTTAGGCCCGATTATCCCTATTTACTATCTCTTATTATCATTTTATTACTTCTGCGACCAAGGAGGTGTAATGATGTGCTAAAAGCCTTGCTTGGGGTCCCTTTGGGTTCCCCATGCACCGTGTCACATCTAGGCCCTAGGCTTGGGTCATGAAAAACTTGGTATCAGAGCACTAGGTTGTTAATGGTCCTCGAAATCTAACATACCGCGTCGATTAGAGTCTTATTCATGGTTGTGTTGTGCACCACAACTATGACTAAGAGGCTATGAGACGTTTTAAGAAATGTTTCCCTTCTTGTTACTCTGTCTTGCTACAGAAGTTGAGGTAAGGTTTTTCCCCTAACTATTGTTCTTTGCTATGCTAGATCATGCCTAACACAATAGGAAGAAGAGCCCGCACACCCGAGGAGTAACCAACTTATGGTAAGCTCCATATGCTCTCACTTTTGTTCGCACAAGTTGTGGCTAATCAAGCCAATCAAGGGGCCCAAGCCCCTCATGCTCCTACACTGGCATCTCGGGTGAGAGACTTCATGAGGATGAATCCCCCAGAATTCGATGGGTCAAAGGTGGATGAGGACCCTAAAAAGTTCATTGATGAAGTCTATAAGGCATTGGCGGTGTTAGATCAGAGAAGAAAGCGGAGTTGGCGGCCTACCAACTCAAAGGGGTAGCACAAATATGGTTTAATCAATGGAGGGAGGAAAAGGGAATCAATAATGTGCTGCTTTGGGAGGAGTTCAAGGCGGCTTTTCTTAATCAGTGCTTCCCTCTTGAGCTTAGGCAAGCCAAATTGGTGGAGTTTATGATTTTGAGACGATGGTCTATGAGTCTGAGGGAGTACGCCCTCAATTTCAACCAACTTTCTAAATATGCTCTCCACTTGATTGCTAACCCAAGGTCTATGAACAAGTTCGTGATGGGTGTGTCCGATTTGGTGAGTGAGGAATGCAGTCCGCTATGTTAATCAGTAACATGGATTTGTCCTGTTTGATGACCTATGCCGAACAAATGGAGGAGGAAAAGTTGAGGAAAAGGAGGAGTAATGAGGCCAAGAAGGCCCATTTTGAGGGTAGGTTCCAAAGTCGAAAGCGTAGCTGGTTCTATCAAGGCCAAGGGTCTTCTCATGATTCTAATAGTGGATTTGCCAATGACTTCCCAAGTGTCCAAGGTGTTGGTGGTGTGGTTCCTAGTAATGTGTGTTCAAAATGTGGTAGGGGTCATGGGGGCCCATGTTTGAGAGACACAAATGCATGTTATGGATGTGGGGAAGTTGGTCACAAAAAGATTGATTGCCCTCTTAACTGCAACAAGGGTAAGGAGGTTCTTCCACAAGGTGCAAATGCGGTTCTTCTAGGAAGAGGTGGTGAACAAGGTGGTGCCCCAAGGCACAACAGTTTTATGCTTTGCATAGGAGCCAACGGGTTGATCAGGTGCTCGATATCGTCATTGATATGTTAAAAGTCTTTAATTTTGATGTGTATGCATTGATTGATCCGAGTGGCACTCTTTCTTTTGTTACCCCCTTTGTTGGCAAAAAGTTTCATATTGAACCCGAATTGTTGTGTGAGTCTTATGAGCTGTTTACTCCTATTGTGCATCTATTGTTGCTAGAAAGGTGTATAGAAAATGTCCCGTTTCCATTTTTCATAAGATTTTGCCTAGTGATCTTATTGAGTTGGATATGGTTGATTTTGATATCATTCTTGGGATGGATTGGTTGCATGTATACTATGCCTCTATTGATTGTAGAACCCATAGGGTCAAATTCCAATTCCCAGATAAGCCCGTTCTTCAGTGGGAGAGTAATCTTATGGTGGTCAAGGGTAGATTCATCTCTTTCATTACAGCCCATAAGTTGATCTCTAAAGGGTGTCTTTACCATCTTGTGAGGGTTGGGGATGTGGAGTCCAAAGTCCTTCCTATAGAGTCGATTCTAGTGGTAAATGAGTTTCTTGATGTCTTCCCTAGTAACCTTCCCGGTGTTCCTCCCGAATGGGAAATAGATTTTGGTATAGACCTCCTTCCCGATACTCAACCCACTTCTATTTCCCTTTACTGTAAGGCCTCGACAGAGTTGAAGGAGCAATTGAGGGATTTGTTCTAGAAGGGTTTCATTAGGCATAGCCAATCCCTTTGGGGTGCTCCAGTGTTGTTTGTGAAGAACAAGGATGGGTCCCTTAGAATGTGTATTGACTACCGGCAACTCAATAGGGTCACCATAAAGACTATCCTTTCCCAAGGATTGATAATTTATTTGACCAATTGCAAGGGGAAAGCCACTTCTCTAAGATTGATCTTCGGTCCAGGTACCATCAAGTGAAGGTGGAGGAGTATGATATTCCTAAGATGGCCTTCCGTACTAGGTATGAGCGTTATGAGTTTGTTGTGATGTCCTTTGGGTTGACCAATGCATCGGCCATCTTTATGGATCTTATAAATATGGTCTTTAAACCCTACCTTGGTTCGTTTGTTGTAATCTTCATTGATGATATTTTGATCTATTCGAATAGTGAGGAGGAGCATATGGGTCATAGTGCTACAAAGATTAAGGGAAGAGAAGTTGCATGCCAAGAATAAAAAATGTGAATTTTGGTTAAAAGAGATTCCCTTCCTAGGTCATGTGGTATCAGGGGATGGTATTGAGGTGGATCCTAAAAAGACAGATGTGATTGGAAATTTGCCTAGACCATTGACCCTGTCAGATATTAGGAGCTTCTTGGGCTTACCAGGTTATTATCGGAGGTTTGTGAATGGGTTCTCTTCTATTGCAAAACTATGGCCAAGTTGACTCAAAAGAAAGCCACATTTGTGTGGACTAATCAGTGTGAAAAGAGTTTCCAAACATTGAAAGATAAGCTTGTGTACGCTCCTATATTGTGGCTATTGGAAGGGCTAGAAGGATTAGTTGTGTATTGTGATGCTTCTAGAGTTAGTTTGAGTTGTGTGTTGATGCAAAATGGTATGGTGATATCCTATGCTTCTAGGCAACTCAAAGTGCATGAAAAGAATTATCTTACTCATGATCTTGAACTAGCCGCCATAGTATTTGCATTAAAAATTTGGCGACAATATTTGTATGTGGTACATGTTGATGTGTTCACTGATCATAAGAGCCTCCAATATGTCTTCACTCAAAAAGATCTCAACTTGAGACAAAGAAGGCGGTTAGAACTTCTTAATGACGGTGATATGAGTGTGCATAATCATCCCGGTAAGGCCAATGGTTTAACAAGTGAGGTTAGGAATGTTGCTACAAGTTTACTGCTTTTTCTTGAGAACTAACATCCTCATCATAGTGCATCCAAATATGCTTGGGTCTCTGTTTGTAAAATCTATTTGGATTCTTACTTTAGTCATATTACCATATTCAGGAACAATATCTTATCCACAGTAGACAAGAAAGATTTAAGAACCTCAAGATATTAAAAATGTCAAAGCAATTTCGAAGGGAATAGCCCATATAGGGACCAACAGTAACTCTTCATTGGGTGTAAAAGTTGGTGTCCAGATTGGCAATCTCATAAACTGCCCCTCAATGTACATAGAACCTTTAGAAGAGACTATAGCATAGTCAAGTCTTACGTCTTGGATATTGTAATAGGAGTACCATAAATTCTATCTTGTACAACTAACACAGCATTAAAGTCAACCCAGATCAATCAAGAAGATATAATATAATGTGAAAAAAGAAGGGTCCAAGTGCCTATTCTGGATCGTGCTTTATGTCTTATTTTATTTCAAGTGCTAATTCTAGAATGTGCTTCGTCTTGATGCTTTTCTTTCAATGAACTGATTTTCTGAAATTAACAAGGTTCTAAATAATCATGGATAAAAGAAGGCCTGTATGAATTGCAGTCGGATCACTTGCACCACTGGCAAATAAAAGAAAAAAATAGCCAAGATTAAAATACAAAATGCAAGCTCAAGTGTCATTAAATTCTACATCTCCAATGGAAAGTGCAAACGCATTCTCCTGATTTTATAGCGCAGGCAGTACTGGAACAAGTTCAAAGGACTTCATTACGTTCTACCCCTTCTACAGGACAAGCAGAGCCTGAACCAGTACAACAAACGTCACCAAATTCTACCACTCAAGAAACAAACGAACAATATGATGAATAAGGTACCAATATATAGTTTCGTATCAATTATAACAATTGTAATTTGGTAATATCTATTTTATAAATATTGCAGGCCCTGCTACTGAAAAAAAAGAGTAGAGGTTCAACACAAATGTCACATATACATGGAAAAAGTGAGTATAAATTGAACGTGCTTGATGAGTACCATTAACCTGTTGGTCCTACTAATGCAGTTTTTGTGGAGGTGGGTAGCTTCCTCGGCACACTGGTAAGAAATTCAACCCTCTGCCCTATTAATATATTTAATTGGAGGGATATGACAGATAAAAATGAAAGATGATATGTGGACTTATACCAAGGTATATAGTTCTTAATATTTGAAGTTCAGTTGAAATGTTATTATATCTTGTGTATTATTCTAATCCTACCAGGTTGTAGCAAAAATATGACATTCCTGAGGCCACAAAACTGTGGGCTTTAAAAGCAATTCAAGGTGCTCGGAAAGGGATAGGACATCATTGAAGAAAAAGTACTATGTTCCTAATGTCAACAATGAACATCAAATGGCAAAAAGACCATTTGTTTCACAATCTGAATTTAAGGATCTCCTTGAATACTGGAATCTGAGAATGTTCAGGTATGATACATATCATGGACAACAACTAGAATCCAAAGAATATTTAATTTATGCATTTCACCTTTTTTCTTTATTTTTTTCACTAACTCATTGCCTTCAGGAAATGTCAAAAACAAATAAAGAGAATAGGAAAAAGTTAAGATATCCACACACCGTTGGCATATCAAACTTTGCCATAAGTTGTGAGGTTTGTTATTTTATCTTACTATTAATGTATTTTAAACTAATAAACTTGAAAAGGTAACAATGTCAACCTTCATGTACTAGGGAAAAAAGAAGGAAAGTTCTGTTGCTCTGACAAATAAGGACATCTTTTGTGGCTACAAGGAAAACAAAACCTAATCGTGTATATAAGGACTCATACGAAGAAAGTTGTAGTAAAATTATATAAAATTTTCTAACTGAAGGTTTAGTGTGATTATTTGTTTTCTTTTAAATACTGGATCAGTTTGATTGTTTAAACTCTCTCTGCTCTTGATCTAATCGTAGGCTAAATGGAAAGAATAGAAACTCAAGGAAATGAAGATGAGCACTAATCATAAGTTGATGCATTTGCATTTGTCATAACCTGAGCATCCAGGCCGCGTTTGATTTTATGAAGGTGGTGTTACTAAAAGGATTTTGAAAGAAAAGGTGCTAAATTCTTGAAAGTCTTTAAATACTGATGAAATGATGCAACATAAAATGATGGAAATGGAAGGGGGGGTGCAACAAAAGATGCAGAAAAAATTTGATGCACAAAAAGGATACCATGAGACAAGATATTACAATGAGCTTCATTGCAAACTTCACCCTCTTAATCCACAAATACAACTTGATGTGAACATGCTAAGATTAAATGCACATTCGTTTGGAGAAGTTGCAAATCAACTTCTCAGTCAGCCTTCTTCTATACGGAGTGACAATCAAGGTTAGTTCTTACTTCAAATGTTACACACCTTCCTTTCTTCCTTCTCCCATCTGCTTCATTTTCTAATGTTGCTCACTTACTGCATTAGTTTCTTATTTTTCTGCTTTTTATTATGAGTTCTTCAATGGATTTTTTCTTTTGGCTGCTGGAAGAAAGCTCTCTCTTAGTGATTGAGAGATGATAGTTGATCAAATTGTACTTGTAGTACTCTATTTTTTGTTTCATATGTTCAAAGCTAGTAAACAGTAACTATAATTTCATGAATAGGGAAACACTTGTTCTTAAAGTATCTAAAAAAAGGAAAAGAATGAAAATGGTGATGTTCATTTTGAGAGTACAAAATAAGAGGAATTATGACATGAAATTCCTCCATTTTGTGATGACGAGGTATAGAAAACCAAAACTTCAACTTGAAAGAAAAGAATTGTACACTACAATTGGAATCAAGTATTGATTCAATGGTTACATGCCTGAAGTAGCTGGGCATGCGCTTCGATGACTTTTTGTATCTCCTCCAGTAGCTGGTCTTTCTACCTTGATTATCTGATGGAGCTCTTTCCTCCTATATCTCTTGTTTCCAAATCTAGCACTAGTCTGTGATCGAATAGCATTGATTCCATAATCATCACCTCTTCATATGTCCCAAGTCACATATGGGATGTTATTCAGGATAGGGAACTCTAATTCAAAATCCATAAGCCAATCTCTGTCTTCACTTAATCCATCTTCATGTTAAGAGAACAAATCATCGAGGACGTCAAACAAACTAGTAGACAACTGAAAAAGGTCATCTACATGAAAGAAATCATCTAGTGTAATTTGACATGCAGTGAGAGCATCCATAGTGTCTCTTTTAGTCTCCAACCTTCTCCAATCAGACAAGTCTTTGAGGGTCAGCCTTGGCTGACCTGTCTGAGGGATGCTCAAGCCTAGCATGCTTTCTTAGTTCTACATAATTTCCCTTAAAATTGCACGCCACCAAGGAAAAAATCCTCTGTTTTGAATTCATGAATGTATGAGCTGCATCTACAATAATCAATCCTTTAATCTGTCCTTGGCAAAGAGGGTAGACAAGCTTTGGTTGTCCCCAGTAGAACTAGTTGTTCCTGATGAAGGTTGTCCTTGATTTCCCTCTGGGGAATCATCCCCAATACAGTACTTCGCCCTTGTTGAACTTTTGATTGTGTTCCAGCTGATAGTTTACAAAATTGATCAAGGCAATTTAATTACGATAACTTATGCAACACATATAAGGCATGCAACCCTTGTCCTCTGATAACATTGTGTGGATGCTCCATAGATATAGGGCACCTAGCTTCTTCCCATTCTCTTTCATTCTCTACTGGTGCCAAGTAGCCCTTGCAGTATTCTTTGAGCTGCAAGCATAAGAAGATACCCTTACCCTGTTGAAGGATGCAGAATTCACCATCCTATTTTTCGGCATGTTGAGTTGTTAGAAGTCACTGGATTTTTACTTTGATGTTCCAATACTGCTTCTGCAAGTAGATTTACTAGGGCAAGCCTCAACTATCACCAGATTGGAGATTACAAAAGTTTCAGCAGCAAGAAATGGAGATTTAAAGTTGAGGAATCTGCTAGAATTTTTTGTTTGTTGCATGGGCTTAGTCAATTAGACAGGCGCACTAGCTTTGATTCGTTAACAACAGAAATAGGACTAGGAGCATGAAGAAGGAACAAAGGTTAAGTTTATACCAGAGCAAAACCTCAAATCATAAGATAGTCATACGTAAACCAATCGGGGAAGAACTGAACAAATCAAAGTATATACAATAGCAAAACTTCAAGTACCATAAAAAGCATTTACAAATACCATATCATACACTTTGGGATATTTAATGGTTTCTTTAGTGTCCATAAAATGACTTTACTTTTAACTTTAAATCAATATAGAAAATACTAATATCCGTAAATTAACCAAGAGCAAGAACGGAACTAAGGCAATAACAATACCTCAAGTCAGCAGCCCCATCAAACTGTGGGATATTAATGGTTTATTTAGAGTGCATAAAACGGCTTTTAACTTTATTTAGCATTAAGTCAATATACAAATCCGATATAAAAGCAATACAAATACCACATTATGCAATACTAACCCTTTTGTTTACTGATGGACTTGTGCAGACATCCTTCTTTATCCTCATAGCCTTAATCGACCTAGAGCACGTCTATCATATTTTTTCAAATTAACAGGATCATATAACTAGTCCAACTCTAACTCTTTGATATATTTCTTGCTGGAAGTACCCCTGATCCTTTGAAAACGAGTAGGCCCAATTCAATCGGTGTTGTTGTCGAACCATACCACATAATTCAGGCAACAACAAGACCTTCAAAAAAGACTGCAGCGATACTACAGGAAAGGACGGTTTCAATATTTAGCATATGCAATCCTTTGTATAGACATTGTGGCGGACGATTTCAATATTTAGCATACGCAATCCTTTGTTCAATCATCCTTGAACTCGTCAGCTTGAATTTGAAGGAGGCACAGCAGCGAGCCATTGGTAGAGCTCGGGTAGTGGGGCAACAGGAAACTATTAGTGCTATTCAAGAAGCTCTTTAACTGTTTCTTCTTCTTAGAGTATTGATGTTGTCGCCCTAGTGCTTCCAATATCTCATAATCTAGTGCTTCCAACATCTCGAAAAGCTGAACTTCAGATGATCTAGTGCTTCAAACATCTTAAAAAAGCTGAACTTTTTCTGATTCTTAGTCCTAAGACAAAGGGGACAATAACTCTTGACAGTTAGCTAGATTCATGATAAAATAAGTTGTTTACTTTCATTTCAAGCATGAGTCCTTAACCAATTAGCTATACTACTATTAAAATTATTTTTTTTCCGACTTTCTTGTTTACAATTTATAAAGTCTGTCCAAGTAGCTAGTAATCATCCTAATGTATAATAAGATTTGATATCATATCTTAGGTTAGTCCATTTTATTTCCAGAATCATTTTAGGAATTTGATTTTAGGATGTATGCTGATTTTTCGAATGATATATCGAGAATGATATCATAATCTAAGTGAAAACTTTTTCATCTCATGATAAGGAATTGGTAAAAATGTATTGATTATGGTAATCTTCTTGGTGATTCTTGATACAGTAATTCTCAGTAATTCTACAAATTATGTGCAAATCTAAGGATGTATGCTATTTTTTGAATGATATATTGAGAATGATAATTTTTTGATACAATGATACTATAATAAAGTCATGTGGTTATTATGGTAATGTTCGTGGTAAAAATTGTGCAGATCGACCAATTAAATACTAAGAAGAAATATTGAGATACAAAATATATTTCAAAATAATTAAATATGTTTCTGTTTTTTTGTTATATAAATTGGGGAAATGAATTTTTTTTAGTGGATGAGGTGATACTTTCTTTGGTTAATATTTATTATCTATATAATCTATCTACAAAAGAAATTATGTCAGGTAGAATTGAGTTTGCAGTTTATGTATTGAATATGTGCAGACTTGAAGGGTAATGACATTATTTATTATTTTTTGTAGGCGTTGAAAATGAAGAAAGGGAAGGCAAAAGAAGCGGTAAAGACCTTACATTAGAAGATATTTAGACTTTTGGTGAAACTTTCTGTTCTAGGAAACTTTTCCTACAAAAGATTTCAAACTAATTATTATGTTGACTCTTGTAAACATATAATTATGCATGTGGGTTTTGACATTTTCTTTGCAGATAGTCACAATCGCTTGTTCAACAATCTGAATTATGATATTTATAAAATGCATGTTCTATTTGGTGATTTTCTATTACTTGTATTTGGGGGGTTTGTTTAATTTTGAACGTTGCAATAGTCTATAATTTGTTGCAATTTCATACTAAACCATTGCAATATGATTGCAAAACATTCGTATCAGTTTTGCGATAGAAGTAAATAACTGTTGCAAAAGGTCTATGGCAATGATTAAAAATCATTCTGATTAACAAAATAAATATTGTATTAGAGAGACTAAGAAACTGTTGCTATAGCTCCTACTATCACAACGGTTTCGCAAACCGTTCCCATAGAGCTATTGCTACGAGATTTGGAGTGACGCATTGAAATGCATGTTCTAGATCTATGGTGACGGTTTGACTAGCTATTGCAATGGTTTTATTTGTGTTGCCAAAAGCCTATTTTCCAGTAGTGAAGCGGACAAGGGACCTAGACTCGTACGTTGATTGGGAGAGATGAGTTGAAGACATCTTTGATTGTCATAAATACTCAGAGGGTAAGAAAGTTAAACATTTTGTTATTGAATTTTCTAATTATGATGTTTCTTGGTGGATAAAGCTTGCTAGGAACATATTGCAAGATGAGCTACCACGTATCGTTACCTGGTTAGAGATGATGAGGATGATGAGGAAGAGAATTATGCCATCATATTTTCAAATAGATCTATAGTATCACCTTCAACACTTGAAGCAAGGTTTCATTTTGGTGGATGAGTACTTCAAAAGCATGGATATGTCGATGATCTAAGATAATTGCATGGAGGAAGAAGAAGCTACAATGTCTATATTTTTTAAATGGTTTAAATTCTTAAATAGCTGATGTAGTAGAGATACAATAGTATATAATTTTAGATGAGTTAGCTGATTGTTTATTAAAGCAGAAAAACAAATTAAGAAAAAACAGCAACCTAGCTGCTGGAGAAGTCGGCCAAAACACCATCTTTAAGAAACCATGGTCAAATCAAGAGGGAAAAGCTCCTTATAAACCACAAGAAGATAGAGGTAAAGGTAAAGTTGAGGAGGGAGGTAAAACCTTCAATCTCAAATCTTCTCAATCTTCTGGTTTTATTTAATGTCACAAATGTCAAGAGAGTGATCATATTATGAATATCCAAGTAGAAGACATACTTGAAGGGAATAGAGAATATGAGTGTGAAAAAAGTGAGAGGGAAGAAGAAGAGGGAGGAGGTTTAAGTGAGGAAAATGATTTAGAATTGCCTAATGATGGCATAATTGGGGTTATTAGGAGAATTATGACTATTGATTTGGGTAGTATTGATGAAGGATAGAGGAAGAATTTGTTCCATACTAGATGTGGGACAAGGGAAAGACTTTTTCTGTGATTATTATTGGGGGAAGTTGTACGAATGTGGTGAGTTCATACTTGGTAGGTAAGCTAGGAATTGCATGCATGAGCCACTCTACCCCATATAGGCTCAGTGGTTAAGTAATAGTGGAGAGGTAAAAGTAACAATACATGAGTTCATTCATTGTTGGTAGGTGTGTGGTGAAATTCTTTGGGATGTGGTTCCAATGCAAGCATGTCATGTTTTACTTGGCCAACCTTGGCAATACGATAGGGATACTACTCATCATAGGAGAAAGAATATGTATAGTCTTCTGCATAATGGTAAAAAATTTACTCTTGCACCATTATCTCCTTTACAAGCTTTTGAGAATCAGAAATGATTGAGGGAAAAAATGGGATAGAAAAAAGGAAAGATAAAAAGTGAGCTTGAGGAAACAGAAAAGGGCCAATAGATAGAATAAAATAGAGATGGACAAGATAAGGAGAAAGAGGGTAGCAATCTAAGTAAATAGGTAAAAGATGTTTTGAGTAAAAAATAAAAAGTTTTGGTGAGAGAAAATATGCTAAGGAAAAGAAAAAAGAGAGTCTTTATATAAAAGCCAAAGAGTATTTAAATTCTAGAAAAGAAGGGCTACCTATAGTACTACTTACTTACAAAGAAGTATTGATTAATTTGGAACAACTAACTCCTTTGCCAAGTTGTGTTTCTTCTCTTTTTGCAGAGTTTTGAAGATGTTTTTCCTGATGATACTCCAAAGGGATTGCCTCCTTTGAGAGGGATTGAGCACCAAATAGATTTTACGCTTGGTCTCAACTACCTAATAGGTCTGCTTATAGGATTAGTCATAAAGAGACCAATGAATTATAGCCAAGTTGAAGAATTGCTTGAAATTAATATTGGCTCATATTAGTATCCAAAGGATGGAACATCGGATGTGTGTAGATTGTAGAGCCATCAACAAGTTAATGATAAAGCATCGCCATCCTATGCCTCATCTTGATGATATGCTGAATCAATTATATGGATCCAAATCTTTTTAAAATTGATCTAAAAATGTGGTTTTCATCAAAATCGTATGAATCTTGGAGATGAACAAAAAGTTAGTTTTAAGATCAAATAAGTACTTTATGAGTGGTTAGTTATGCCTTTTGGCTTAACAAATGCATCAAGCACATTTATGAGACTACTGAATCATGTTTTTAAAGATTTCCATGGAAAATCTATTGTGGTGTATTTTGATGACATCTTGATATTTTCTCAAAATTTAGATAAGAACCTAGACCACCTAACACAAGTTTTTGAAGTCCTTAGAAATCAACACTTATTTGCTAATCTCAAAAAGTGTACTTTCTATGTGTATCATGTGGTTGTCTTTGGTTTTGTAGTCAGTTCTAAGGGAGTTGAAGTAGATGGTGTTAGAACAAAATCAATTAAAGAATGACCTAGTAGACATAATAATGTAAGTGAAATTAGGAGTTTTCATGGACTTGCTATTTTTATAGTATGTTTATGAGGGTCTTTAGCACCATTGTTTCTCTTTTGCAATTACCTGATTTTTCTATGAAGATAAGTGGAGCAACATTGAACTACTCAACTTATGATAAGGAGCTATATGCCTTGCTAAGGGCATTAGCTACATGGCAGTACTGTTTGTGGCCTCGAGAATTCATGGTCAAGACTGATCATGAGTCATTAAATTACTTAAAGAACTAAGGTAAAACTTAGTCATAGGCATAATAAATGAGTGAAGTTTATTGAAACTTTTCCGTATGTAATTGCCAACAGACAAGGAAAGGAGAATATTGTTGTTCATGCACTCTCCAGAAGGTATGTTTTGATCTTTACTTTTACATTAAAGTTGTGGGATTTTAACCAAACCAAGTTACTCTATGCTAATGATTCTAATTGTGGTGAAATTTTTTTATGAATTTAAGTTGGGCACTTTTGAGAAATATTATCTTCAAGATGAATTTCTATCTAAGGAAACTAAGTTGTTTGTACTAACTACTCTTTGTCTGAACTCTTTGTTAGGGAAGCACATTGTGGAGGGATAATGAGACATTTTGGAGTGCCTAAATGAAATGCCCCAAAAAATGTCGAAAATGTGCCTTAGAAATGCCCAAATTCATAGTTTCTATATATTTCAAAATTCATGCGTGATATCAAAAATCTAACTTCATATTCTGGATTAGGGGGAGAAATTGAGTGAGAAATGGGTATAATCTTGATTTTAGAGGACCCATAGCAAAAAACTAATTTTGCCAAAATTTCATTTCCAGTAGGGGTGTGCATTGGCTCCACGATACGAAGCCGTCGCGAAGCAGTGTATTTTGTTTCCAGTTTTTCTTATTTTAGCCTAAGGCTTTGGGGTCTTGGACCTAAGACTTCCTATGTATAAAAACACATATACTTAGTCATTTTTTAACCCCATATCATTTAAGACATTCACTAAAATCCTCTTTAACACTTGGCGAAATATTTCATTCAAAATAAAGTGTCCCAAACTCATTCCGAATCATAAGGAATTCATTCAAGCTTTAAGTTCTCATTCAAATCCTCATCAAAGAAATCTCCAAATTTGAGGTATGTGGGTTTCAACCATTGGGTCCTTTCACCTATGGTGCCCAACCTTCCTTTCTATTTAAATTACATGTATTCAAGTTGATTTATCTATGGGTACTTCTTATTATGAATTTGACTATGAACTATGTTGGGACTTCATAAAATATGGACCATTTAAGCATGTTTTGAGCTATGAATCTATGAACTATAATGAGACTTGATGAGGGATTTCCATGTATCTTGCATGAGGGTATTACTAAGTCTTGGTGGGTTGATTTATATTATGTTTTCCACCTAATTTCACTCTCAAATTGCATGATTTTGAACTAGCATTACATACTCGCCACGTGTTTGATAAAATGTTCGCTTATGGATTCTTGAGTTATTGATGATCTTAGTATGGCCTATGAGTTAAGTGACTTCATATGATGAAAGAAATGTATTTATGTGATATTTTCTTGAAAAGAATATATAGTGTCACAAGTTGACCACACCTTGTTGAGGGGGTTCTATGCCTCAACCATTATGATGGAGGGTGCTATGTCCATCTACCAGTTAAGGTGTATATACCTTGACCACTATGATGGAGGGTGCTATGTCCATGTGTCAGTTAAGGGGTATGTAGCTTGACCACTATGATGGGGGTGCTATGCCAATCTACCATGTTGAGGGGTATATGCTATGACCACTTTGATGGGGGATATTATTCCCATCTACCAATTGAGGGGTAGATACCTCAATCGCCTTCCAAGGAGGCAGTAGGCCTTGGTTGCCAAGTACTAGTTTGCTTGGTCTATGATGATGGTCTCTTTCTACACACATATTATGTTCTATATAAGCATGTTTTGCTTCAAGAATTGATCATGCATGCCATGTTTCTAATATATTATCTCTTGCTTATGTATATGCATTTTGATTATGTTGCCTATCTCTTGTTGCATTGCATCCTACATACCTAGTACATTCAAGCATACTAGCGCATACTCTATGTCTACATGATGTTACCATGTAGGAATCGGAGCCCCTCACGATCATCCTCCTCATGGGTAGTTGGTCATCTAGAAGAGAAGCTATTGGTGAGTCCTCAAGTTTGGGGACACTAGCTTGCATTCTTGTTTAGTTATCTCTTTAAGTTGAATCTTGATACTAAAAGGATGAGCCCAAAAATTTTTCTTGGCCCCCACTCAAGTCTATGTCTAGAGGTGTTGTTGGACAAGTGATATAACTTTGCTATGTTCTTGAATCTTCGTTGTTTATGGTTATTTAAAGACTTCCCTTAGTCCCATTATCTTTGTTAATGGTTATGAAGTGCACCACGACTATAAGCAAGAGGCTATGAGCGTTTTCGAAAATGTTCCCCTTCCTCTTGATCAATGTTGTACAATAGAAGTGAAGGTGAGGTTTTTCCCTAATGAATATTCTTTGCTATTCTAGATCATGTCTATCCAAAGAGGAAGAAGAGCTCGTACACTCGAAGGACAACTGGCTCATGAAGAGTTCCGAGATGTTATTGCCATGTTAGGTCAATCTATGACTAATCAAATCAACCAAGGGGCCCAAGCCCCTCATGCTCCTACTCCGGCATCTAAGAGTGAGGGATTTTATGAGGATGAATGCACCAGAATTCCATAGATCTAAAGTGGATGAGGGATCTCAAGAATTTATTGATGAGATGTGTTATCAATCATGGGTGTTAGATCAGAGGAGAATGCGGAGTTGGAGACCTACCAACTCAAAGGGGTGGCCAAAATATGGTTTACTCAATAGAAGGAGGAGAAGGGGAAACAACAATATGGTCCTTTTGGAGGAGCTTAAGGCGGCCTTTCTCAATTGGTTCTTCTCTCTTGAGCTAAGGGAGGCCAAAATTATGGAATTCATGAATTTAAAGCAAGGATCAATGAGTGTGAGGGAGTATGCCCTCAAGTTCAACCAACTCTCTAAATATGCTCCACCAATGGTAGCCGACCATGGCCTAGGATGAACAAGTTTGTGATGGGTGTGTCTGACTTGGTAAATGAAGAATGTTATGCCACCATGTTGATAGGTCATATGGACTTGTCCCGCCTCATGGCTTATGCCAAACAATTGGAGAGGGAAATGTTGAGAATGAGGAAATGGGTGAGGCCAAGAGGCCCGTTTTGAGGTATTTGTTGGAGAAGGGTTTTATTAGGACTAGCCAATCAACTTGGGGTGTACCAGTGTTGTTTGTGAAGAAGATGGATGGTTCTCTTAGGATATGTATTGACTATCAGCAACTTAGTAGAGTCACCATCATGAATTAGTACCCTCTACCAAGGATTGATGATATTTCTGACCAACTTCAAGGGGCTAGTCACTTCTCTAAGATTGATCTTCGGTCCGAGTATCACCAAGTGAAAGTGAGGGTGTGTGTCGTTCCTAAGACGACCTTCCGAACTAAGTATGGGCACTATGAGTTTGTGATTATGTCCTTTGGTTTGACACGGGCTATCTTCATGAATCTTATGAATAGGGTCTTTAAACCCTACCTTGATTTGTTTGTAGTGATATTTTTTGATGATATCTTGATCTATTCCTATAGTAAGGAGAAGCATGTGGCTCACATGAGGGTGGTGTTACAAATCTTGAGGGAGGAGAAGTTGTATGCAAAGTATGAGAAATGTGAGTTTTGGTTGAAAGAGGTCGCCTTTCTAGGTCATGTGGTTCAGGTGATGGTATTAAAGTGGATCCTAAAAAGATAGAAATGGTTAGAAATTGGCCTAGACTTTTGACTCCATTAGATATTAGAAGCTTCATGGGCATAGTGGGTTGCTACCAAAGGTTTGTTAATGGTTTCTCTTCTATTGCTTCTCCTATGACTAAGTTGACCCAAAAGAAGGAAAAATTTGTGTGGACCGATGAGTATGAAAAGAGCTCCCAAACTTTGAAATATAACCTTATCTCCGCTCCTATCTTGTCTCTGCTGAAAGGGTTGGAAGAGTTTGTTGTGTATTATGATGCCTCACGAATTGGTTTGGGTTGTGTTTTGATGAAAAATGGTAAGGTGATACCTTAGGCCTCTGGACAACTTAAGGTGCATGAAAAGAATTATCCTACCCATGACTTTGAATTTGCTGTCGTGGTATTTGCTTTGAAAAATTGGTGTCATTACTTGTATAGGGTTCATGTTGATGTGTTCACGGATCATAAGAGTCTCTAATACCTGTTCACCTAGAAAGATCTCAACTTGAGACAATGAAGGTGGTTAGAGATTCTCACAGATTATGATATGTGTATGCATTATACCCCGGTAAGGCAAATGTTGTGGCCGATGCATTTATTAGGGTATCTGTGGGTAGCCTAGCATATGTTTATGATGGTGGCATAGAGGTGGCTAGAGAGGTTCATCGGTTGGCTAGATTGGGCGTTAGGTTGGAAGAGGTTCATAATGGTGGTGTAGTAATGGTTGATGGTTCTAAATCTTCCTTGCTTGAAGAGGTGAAGGCAAAGCAAGATCTTGACCACGCCTTGTTAGAGTTCAAGGCCATGGTGAGAGATGGAAAGGTGGAGGTTTTCTCCCAAGGGGAAGATGGTGCCCTTAGGTACCAAGGTAGGTTGTGTGTTCCTAGTATGGATGACTTGAAAGAGAAGATTCTTGATGAGGCTCATAATTCTTCCTACTCTATTAACCCCGATTCTACAAAGATGTATAGAGATTTGAGGGAAGTGTTTTGGTGGAGTGGTATGAAGAGAGATATTGTTAAGTTTGTATCTGGTTGCCATAGTTGCCCACAAGTCGAAGCCAAACATCAAAGGTTGGGTGTCCTAGCCCAAGATATCGAGATTCCTACGTGGAAACTGGAGGAAATTAATATTAATTTTGTGGTTGAGTTGCCGAAGACTAGAAGACATTGACTCCATTTGGGTTGTGGTTGATCGAATGACAAAGTCCGATCATTTCCTACTGGTTAAGACAACTTATGGTGTCAAAGACTATGGTAAGTTGTACATTCATGAGTTGTTAGATTACACACGGTGCCCTTGTCTATTATTTCGAATCGTGGTACTCAATTCACATCTCACTTTTGGAGGTCCTTCCAAAGAGGTCTTAGTACCAAGGTTAAGCTTAGTACGACCTTTCACCCTCAAACAGATGGCCAAGTCGAAAGAACTATCCAAACCCTTGAGGATATGCTTTGAGCTTGTGTTTTGGAGTTTAAGGTAGTTGGGATGATCATCTTCCACTCATTGAGTTTGCTTACAATAATAGTTATCATTCTAGCATTGGTATGGCTCCTTTTGAGGCTCTTTGTGGTAGGCGTTATAGGTCACTGGTTGGATGATTTGAGGAAGGGGAAATAGCCTTTTTAGGCCTGAATTTGGTTATGGAGGCCATGGAAAAGGTGAGGTTGATAAAGGAAAGGTTGAAAACAGCCCAAAGTCGACAAAAGTCCTATGTCGACGTGAGGAGCAGGGATCTTGAATTTAAGATTGGTGATTGGCTCTATTTGAAGCTCTCACATGTGAAGGGTGTGGTTCATTTTGGTAAAAAGGATAAATTGAGTCCAAAATTTATGGGTCCTTATAGAGTGTTGAGGAGGATTGGCAAGGTGGCCTATGAGTTGGAGTTTCCCAATGATATGAATATGGTTCATCCGGTCTTCCATGTGCCTATGTTGAGGAAGTGTGTGGGCGACCCAAGTTCTATTGTGCCTCTTGATGTTGTGGGTGTTGTTGAAGATAATTTGACTGATGAAGACGTTTCGGTAGAAATTTTGGATAGACAAGTGAAGAGATTGAGGAACAAGGATTTTGCTTCCGTGAAGGTTCTTTGGAGAAACCAACAAGTTGAGAGTACTATATGGGAAGCCAAGGCAAACATGCAAGAGTGGTATCCCTATCTCTTCCGTATCATTTGCATGCAAGCATATTTATGTTGACAAGTTTATGGTGATTTTGACACTAATGTTGAGATTTTTTAAATGATATTTAAGTTCATTGTTGTATTCATATGTTGGGCTGCAATTATCTTGGTTACTTCTCTTATACAAGTTTCTTTGTTATTCAGGGACGAATGTTCCAAGGGGGAGATATTGAAACGCCCTAAAAAGTGCCCGAAAATGTGCCTCGGAATGCCCATAATCGTAATTTCCTTATGTTTCAAAATCCATTTGTGATATCAAAAATTCGACCTCATATTCTTGATTAGCGGGAAAAATTGAGTGGCAAATGGGTATAAGCTGAATTTCGGAAGACCCATAGCGAAAAATGAATTTCGCCAACTTTGCAATTCCAGTGAGGGTCCGTGACCTTTGTATTTTATTGCCAGTTTTTCCTATTTCAGTCCAAGGCCTTGGGGTATTGGGCCTAACCTTCCTATGTGTAAAAGCACCTACAGATAGTCATTTTTCAACCCTATATCATTCAAGACATTCCCCAAAGCCCTCTCTAACACTTAGCCAAATATTTCATCGAAATTCAAGTGTCTCAAACTCATTCCGGATCTCAAGAACTTCATTCAAGCTTCAAGTTCTCATTTAAATCTTCTTCAAGAAAATTCTCAAATTTGAGGTATGTGGGTTTCAACCAAAGGGTCCTTTCACCCATGATACCCAACCTTTCTTTATAAGTAAATTGTATGTTTTCAAGTTGATTTATCTATGGGTATTTCTTATTATAAATTTGATTATTAACTATGTTGGAGTTTCGTAAAATGTTGACTATTTAAGCATGTTTTGAGTTATGAAACTATGATCTATGATGAGGTTTGATGAGGGGTTTAAATATATCTTGCATGAGGATGTTACCAAGTGTTGGTGGGTTGATTTACATTATTATTCTCACATGATTTCACTCTTGAATTACATGATTTTGAACTAGCATTACACACCCGTCAAGTGTTCGATAAAATATCCGGTTAAGGATTCTTGAGTTGTTGATGATCTATTGCATGGCTTATGATTCAAGTGACTTTATGATGATGAAAGTAATATATGTATGTAATGAATTCATGAAAAGTATCTATAGTGTTGCAAGTTGAACACACCTTGTTGAGGGGGTGCTATGCATCAACCATTATGATAGGGGGTGTTATGCCCATCTACCAGTTAAGGGGTATAAACCTTGACCACTTTGATGGAAGGTGGTGCTATGCCCATCTACCATGTTGAGGGGTATATACCTTGGCTATTTTGTTTGGGGGTGACATGCCCATCTACCATGTTGAAGGGTATATACCTTGACCACTATGATGGGGGATGGCATGCCCATCTACCAATTAAGGGGTATATACCTCAACCACCTTCCAAGAGGGTGACATGCCTTGGATTCCAAGTATTAGCTTGTTTGGTCTATGATGATGGTCTCTTCCTACACATGTAGTATGTTTTATACAAGCATGTTTTAATTCAAGCATTGATCATGCATGTCATATTGTTATTATACTACCCATCACCTATGTTTATGCATTTTGATTATGTTATCTATCTCTTGTTGCATTGCATCCTACATACTTAGTACATTCAAACATACTAACACATACTCTATGCCTACATGATTTTACCATGTAGGAACAAGAGTTCCTCATGATTATCCTCCATGTGGCTAGTTGTGGTATCTTGAGGAAAAGCTTTGGTGAGTCCTCAAGTTCGGGGACACTAGCTATTCTACTCTTGCTTATGTTATTTCTTTATGTGTAACTCTTGATACCATGAGGGCGAGCCTGGAAAGTGCCTTGGCCCTGCTCAAGTTATGATTAAAAGTGTTGTTGTACAAGTGATGCAATTATGCTATGTTCTTGACTATTGTTTGCTTATGGTTATGTAAAACTTCCCTTAGTCCCTTTATCCCTATTTTTACTCTCTTGTTGTTGCTATATTTGCTTCCGAGACCAAGGTTGTGTAAATGATATGCTAAGAGGCTTGTTTGGGGTCCCTTTGGGTTCCTATTCGTCGTGTCACATCTAGCCCCTAGGCTTGGGTGGTGACATACTTGGTATCACATCACTAGGTTGTTAATGGTCCTCGGCATCCAACACACCGCGTTGATTAGAGTCTTGTTCATGGCTATGAAGTGCACCACAACTATGACTCTATGACTAAGAGGCTATGAGAGATTTTAGGAAATGTTTCCCTTCTTCTTGATCTATGTCGTTCTATAGAAGTTAAGGTAAGGTTTTTACTCGAACGAATGTTCTTTTATATTTTAGATCATGCTTATTCCAAGAGGAAGAAGAGCTCGTACTCCCGAGGAGCAACCGGCCCCTCCCGCTCCTCAAGCTCCTCATGTTGGAGGATTGACCTATGAAGAGTTCCTAGATGCCATTACCATTTTAGGCATGCCATGAGTAATCAAATCAACCAAGGGGCCCAAGCCGAAGCTCCTACTTCAGCTTCTAGGGTGAGGGATTTCACAAGAATGAACACACCGGAGTTCTATGGGTCCAAAGTGGATGTGGATCCTTAAGAATTTATTGATGAAGTGTATAAAGTGGTTTATTATGGGTGTTAGGTCGGAGGAGATAGCGGAGTTGGCGGCCTAACAACTCAAAGGGATGGCATAAATATGGTTTACCCAATGGAAAGTGGATAAGGGGAACAACAATGTGATCCTTTTGGAGGAGTTTAAGGAGGCATTTCGGTGGTCCACCTACTCCTTGAGCAACCCATGCACCCTATCGAACCTGTCTATGAGCATTTTGTGGAGCAGCCCTAGCTGGCTAAATCAGAGCCTGAGTATCTACCACATTTCTCTGCACTTGTGTAGTAGCTTGACTAGTCTTGGAATCTCTCTTTGGACAAAATTTAGCAATATGACCTCTTCCAATACAAGTAAAACAAGGACCACCAATACCAAAGCAGCAACAACTATGATTCCTACCACAATTAGAACTCCTTGGATGTTATTCGGATTGGAAAGAATTATCACCCTTCTTTTGCATCTGTTGTTGGCCCTGTCTAGTTGGATAACCACTCTTAGAAGATTGCACCACTAAATCTAAGTAGGCCTAGACTGCCCGCGATGAAATCAACTCTTGCCTCCAGATGGAGCACCACTAAATCCACTCGTATTACGTGCCTTCTTTTTTTCTCGCTCGGTTTTCTCCATCCACCAATAGGACTCACAATGAAGAGCAGTGTCAAACACATCTGAATAAGCACCATTTCACACATTTCATATCATAGTACGGTTATGGTGCTCTAGTCCATCCACAAATCTTCTGACTTTCTCCCTTGGATCTGCAATCAAAAATGGGATATACCTGTAACTGTTACTCACGTACCTCCTACTTAGCATACAACTTCCTCCCCTAAACATTGTAATACTATCCTCAAATGACTCACATGCACCCCCTCATTTCCGAAGGCAAACAAACCTATCATTACCCAATCTCAATCGGTTCTTCCCTCTTGAGGGAGTATGCCCTCAAGTTCAATCAACTCTCTAAATATGTTCCACAAATGGTGGCCGAGCCAAGGTCTAGGATGAACAAGTTTGTGATGGGTGTATCCAATTTGGTGAATGAGGATTGTCGTGCCACCATGTTGATAGGTGATATGGACTTGTCCCACTTCATGACTTATACCAAACAATTGGAGGGGGAAAAGTTGAGAAAGAGGAGAATGGGTGAGGCCAAGAAGGCCCATTTTGAAGGTAGATTCCAAAGTCCCAAGGGTGGCCAGTTTCATCAAGGCCAAAGTTCTTCAAATGCTTCTAATAGAAGGTTTCCTAATAACAACCTAAGAGTCCAAGGTGGTGGTGGAGTGGTTCCTAATCCATGTGCCCAAGATGTGGTAGAGGTCACAATGGCCCATGTTTGAAGGATACTAATGCTTGTTATGGATGTGGTCAAGTGGGTCATAAGGTGATTGATTATCCTCATAATCAAAATAAGGGTGTTGATGGTGAGGGTGTTGATGTGTTATCAAAATATAGAAACATTTAGTGCCTAAAAAAAGGAATTTTGTGAGTTCTTAATACGACTTTTATGGTTTTTATGTGATTTTGTGTTATTCTTGCAGAAAAGTTAGGTTGGCACAATTTTGGAGAAAAATTATAGATTTTGCTGAAGCATAGGACATATGAGTTCACCTACGAGTTGTAGCTCAAGCTACGAGTCGTAGGGTACTACAACCATGGTAGGAAATAGAGACCAAAAATCAGAAATCTACTAAGTGGAGGTCAACCCTATGAGGCCACCCTGCGATTCGTAAGTCTCACTATGACTCGTATAGGTGTACTCGTAGCAGGAATCAGAGAGCCCAAACTTTGGATCAACAACTGAAGGCCTAGACTATGAGAGGAGCATACGAGTCGTAGTCCAGGATGCCAGTGGGTTGTACCAGTTGACTCCAGGATACCAATTGAGGCGCTGAACTGAAGTTGAATTGGCACTGATTTAGCGTTGACATGAAAATTATTTTATTTTGAATTTTTTAAAAAAAATTATTTTTTTTAAAATTTCCACTAAGGGCCAATAAACACCTTTGACCAACTTTAACTTGAAAAAAGTAGATCAAATGTACCTTTTGGTCTTCTTTTTCTTCAAGAACACTTGAATATCCTCAAGAACACCTAGGACACTAAGAACACACACTTAATCCCAACACTTTTAAATCAACTCAAAATTGGCTCAAAATTTAGAATTAGATTTCTGTTGATATAGAGAACAAACCTCAATCATCATTAACCTTCAATTTCTTCTCAATCAAAGAACCCACTTTCAAAATTTGAAAAGTTTGAATGCTCAAAACTCTTCAATGGTAGCTTCACTTCCACAACTACAAATTGAATGAAATTTGAGAATCTAGTGTCAAAAATAACAAATCAAATGAAAAATAATTTTGGATTTTTTTTGGAGATTTTTTAAATATTTTTAGTGGATCAAAATTCCAAGACCTAGATTTGTGAAAAGAAATCTAAACTATACCAAATGATAAAGATCAAACAAGAAAGAAAGGGGAAAAAAATAAAAGGATATGTGGATTAAATTGATACTATTGAAATTATGGACAACAAGGGACAAAATCCCTTACCTCCCAATTGATTGCAACACCCCAAATGAAACCCTAGAAAGACAATTGAAGGAACCCATGAACCATAAATGATAACACTTCAATTAATCAAGCCAACAAGTCAACTAACAATTCTAAGAGTTCACCTTAATTACTCACTAAATACTCACTAAGAAGATACTATAGTTTGATCAATATTCAACATAGTCTAAATCTTCCAAATGCCAAAATATGACTATTTATACTAATTAAATAAAAGAAGATATTTTCTTTACAATTTTACCTTGAATGAGTAAAGGCCTTGTTTGGTTGTCTTCTTTTCAAATCCTTGAATTCAAATAGTAGTCATTTGCACACATGGCCTATTTTCTTCCTTATTCTCACCTTGATAGACCTTCCACACGTTGTAAGTCTTTCTTTGGTGACCCTCAACCTCCTCTCATGCTTCTTTTTACATGAACATTACTTGTAGATCTTAGAGATCTTTTGCTTTTCTCCTTGTGAATATCTTAAGGGTACATGCCACTCATGTTGGTTCCATCTCTACTTTGCATATTTTCAAATGCTGTGAAGAATTTTCTAAGTGAAGTGGGACGGAGGAGTACATGGGTCATTTGGCTTGGTATGGCCCTTGAAGCCATCCGTATGGGTGTTGGCATAGAATTTTTCTAAGAATGGAATTGCCAATCTCAAGCTAAGTTCACTTTCAAGCCTTTAATTCAAGCCTATTTATGTTGTTTAGGGCTATTATGGATCTCCTACATCATTCCATGTTCAAAGGAATCCCATTGGCTAATCTTTTCACAAGAATTAATGGAAGGGTCAAAAATAACTGGGTGGCCCACAACCTATCAAATTGAAGCTCTTTGAATTATCTTTCCAACGCATATTCTTTCACCTTATTCTGAGTTCGGATCAAGAAGTTTTGCCCATTTTGTAAAGCCTCTCTGTGTAGTATTTTCGAAAACTTGACTAAGTGAGGTATTACATGGTTCGTGAAACCTTGTATGGACCATGAGACCTCCTCACAGGACCACTGGCAAGACGTTATTTTGCTTCATTAATGGTTTTTTTGTAATTGGGGCTTCTCCTAAGGGTCTTTTCTGACTTCCTATGCTATCGTAAGGCCTCCAAATGACCTAAACTCTATTCATTCAAATTCATTCCACACATTTAACATTCTCTCAACTCTCTCTTAAGAACCCTCTCAAAGGACTCTTGTGAATCTAAGCATGGGAATCAAGGAAAGGCTCATTCTTCTTCAAAATTCTTCTTGAATATTCTTCAATAACTAAGGTATATGGGGATTGATTCTTGGTTTCTATCACGCCCAAAGTCTCATTAAGGCGTATTGGCACCCGTTGCCGATAAGGATTGGGAGAACCAACCTGTATCCATGCGCTTTCTATACATATTATAAGGGATTTCTTCATTCAACATGCCTTTAAGAAGTAAACAGTAATAACAAGCCAAAAGGAAATGCATATGGCTAGGTCGTTAGGGCCATGTTGTCTAAAGTATGAGACATAACCACACTTTAATTTACATAATCTACAAAGTCTCTAGATAAGGAAAAGTATCTGATAAGGGTCTGGATAGGCCTCGCCTCGACTAACTATACAATACAAAAATATAAGCTCTAGACACACAATGCTCCGAAGCAACCTGTAGCTTGGTAACAACAGTTGGATATCGCGTACTCCTACTGGGGAGATCTATTAGCACCTGTACCTGCAGCATGAAATGCAGGTCACCCATAAGGGACGTCAGTACGAGATAATGTACTGAATATATAAGGCAGGAAATATTGTATATGAAGTAACTACTCAAATGAAACTATGCACTGGTGTAGGATAAGAGACCACCTTTAGTTATACTGTGAATCATGTACTTTATGTTCTTTTTATTATTTTACCTTTACTGTATAATCTACGCATGATATGTAATACAATGACCAGTTGATCAGTGGTAAATCTATATCTGGATTGGCCCTGGGTAGGCTTTTCCTTTAGCCCCTTTGGCTATTTCCCGTCATAGGATCGACCCTGGCTAGGTGATTCTTCCACCCCTCGTGTTACCACCCATCAATAGGTAATATACTTTATCTTTCAATTACTTTTGAGATGATTCTTTTGGTGGTCATAATATTAGAGCTATAGGAATGTAGATGCAACATATGAAAAGTAAGTAATCACAAAAGACAACACCATAATGAAAGGAGTAGGTTACACAAATAATGAAATGCATATGAGGTATAACAACACATGAACTTTATTTAGTAGAATGAACTCGTGTGTCTTGGTATCCAAGTATGTATATAGATTTAAAGGTTACTATGTATGGGACCATATGAATATGTGAAAGAGTTGAGACACAGTTAATAGTTGTGTCGGAGTTGGTAAGTGCCTTTATGTGCCAAGGAGGGATCTATGTTTCATGCCAAATTATACGAAATCAAGTAGCCTTACATACCTCACTGTACGACCTCGCTATTACCTCGAGATAATCTTCCCTTCCTCTAAATATTTATCTACAACATAGTACGTGATAAAACAAGCATTACTAGCCAATAAATATAGTACGTGATAAAACAAGCATTACTAGCCAATAGATATATCTTGGCAGCCCAATCTCATAAAAATTCAACATACGGGCAACAAGCGGATAATTATAAACCCGTTCTTTCAACCTTTCTGCCCCTTATCGTATTTTCTAATACACATTCTCATATATATATATATATATATATATCATGTTCAGCCTATTTTAGTGCCATAACAGTCTTATAACAGCTCACAAAGCACAAACATATAACAATTCTACACAACATACAAATAGGCAGCATAACGTTACATCCCTTCGCTACATTTTGACGTTGACAATTCCAAACCTGTTCCAACTTTAACCAAATAGTCACCACCATATATACACATAAAACCAGTCCTAAAATAGTTCAAAAACAATAATCAAAATAGGTGGAGGACATGAGACCATAGTCCTCAATCAATCAGCCCACAAGTTCCTATTACGAGCACAATTACGATAACACATAAGAACTCACTTTCGCAGACTGTAAAAAGGGTGCAAGCAGCCTTTATACATCACTATAGAACCAATACTCGTTAATAACTATAGAATCCCTTCATAATCAATCCAACCAAAACAAGAAAAGCTTCCAAATAAACAAGAAAAATGTACAACAACTTTTGGAACACATGTTGTCCAACAATTTCAGCAAAGGTATAATCAGCTTAGCCTCTTATTTTACATAAGAAAACTATACTAAACACATAAGTATTCTTACTTACCTCTGCTCTCAAGGTGAAGGGCTTCTCAAAGAACCCTAAAGTCTCTTGTAGCTACTTGTAAAGTCAAGAAAGAGTTTAGAGAGAACTTACAAAACAATCTGATTTTTTTTGTTCAAGTTAAAATGACTTATGGGAGCTGTTTTAAACCCTTTTTTAAGGGGGACTTTGGCCGACCTACTAAGGCATTTTTATCCTTACTTTATTAAGCTAGTGATGCAGCTTCTTGGCCCTTTCATTTGGGCCTTATTGGTTCAAACTTGTTGGGCCTTGGCTGCCCACTTTTCCCTTTTCTCCTTACATAGTTTTGGCCCAATTCACCAAGTGAGTTTTGTTGTACTTGGGTCCTTCCTCTATTATTCTTGGACTTAAAATATAGTTCATTTATGATACTAAAACATGGGCTAAACTTACACCCTTAATACAGACTTTATTCATAATCGGACTTAGATAAATTCGACGTCGGGCCTAGTCTCCATTTAGCTAGCAAATTTAAGCTAATCAAGTAGGTGACTCACCTGCTAGCTTCCTAAATCCTACAAGAGCCTCACTTCACTCACTTCATTTAGGGTCATAATCTCCTCAATTTGACGTAAAACTTATTTACACTCGACCCTCTTCAGCACTAGACATACATATCGCCCTCTAATTTGAGATTCAAGTACTTTTAAAAATTGGCGTTAATTTGAAAAGTTATATCATGTTTCATTTGCATAGTATTAGTATTGTAAGATGTGGGGTGTTACAGTTTCTTTTCAACCAAGAAGACCCAAACTCTTTTACACTTAATTTCATAGAATTTTGCTTACTTTAAATATGGATTTTAAGAATTATGATTTAATAAATTCAATTGAAGTATGGGCAATGCTTTATTGCTAATTTGAAGCTGATTTAAGCCCTAAGATGTTGAATTACATTAATATTATGAATATTTGAATATGCATTGTCCCTTTAAAGTTTGATTTAAGTATGGGTAATCTAAATCATGATTTAAATGTGGATTTTACTTATGGGTTTACTTGAATTTCATATTAAATTGTTGATTTAAGATTGAATCTATATTACCCATGCTATTTGTATTTCATTTATGACATATGCAATCATGAGCATTGGATTTTAGGAAATTGTCGGTGGGTTAAGCTCACATATATTTTTATGAAAATGATTTCCATGAGTTAATTTCACATATTGGTTATGACAAGAATATCATCACATAAATATCTATTGTTATTGGCTCATTGAGTATATTGAGTGCTTGCATCATATTATGTGCATGAGCTATTTCTATGCATAAGAATATAATATTGAACAATGATTTGGCTTTTTAGCCCATGAACGAATGATTGTGAGGAATGTTTGGTTGTAAGCCCAATTGTGCATTGAAATGATTTGAAATGACTATCACCTCTTTTGAAAACATGTATATGTATAAGTATTTTTGTGGGATATTTTGACTTAGCACTGATGGATTGGGGGTGTCAACGCTATCCCTAAGGGTCCCCTTCCTTTTCTTGAACTATGTGCCAGCATAGGAATGGTAGCCATCACCGAAATGACCCAGTCATAATGGTTATTCATTTATTGATATGAGATGATAATGTAAATCCTTCTGAAATAACTGTGTCGTAACGAAGGTATCCATCCACCCAATGACTAGGTCATAAGGTGTGATGTAGATTACTCTTGGCAAGTAATCTTCTCCTACCGATGGGAGATCTTCATTGGACTAAGTCATATAATAGCTCGTAAGAGTATGATTTGCCAATTATAGTCCATCCCACTATATATGAGCATTATCGCATTCATGTATCACGAACTTCATGGAAGATTGTATACTACTTTTCTTTAAATATATGATTCTTTCTATATTATGTGTCCTTATCATCTAACAATGAAATGTAGGTTTGATAGGTCATATGCATTGTTCCGCCTGCATACTTAGTATATTCAAATGTACTAACACGTGCTTTTTGCCAACATGATCTAACCATGTAGGGACCGGAGATTACCTTCATCTACCATTTGATGGCTAGATTTTATTTGAGACATTTGTTGTGGTGAGTCCTATCTTCCAAGGACAAGCCACCATTTATCTACCTTATGTTGCTTCCATTTCGCTATTTACTTTGAGGGTGAAATGGGACATGTCTTGGCACCCTTTCCATCTTATGTCAAGAGGCTTTGTTGGAAATCATATAAACTCTTGTCTAACCTATATGTTATGTGTTGTATTTGGAGTTTATGATTATGGTTATCTATTTGATATGGCTATTATGGATTGATTATGAAAATTATGATAAGTGTCTATATTTTGATGTAGAATTGTAGAAGATCGTAAGTCCCAAAATTGCCCCCATAGAGTGAGTCATACTTACCCGCCTCTTAGTCTTTATGTGGTACATATTATGTGAATCCATGTTAATCCCTTTTCCTATGATACCCCATAGTGTGAGTCCTACTTTTCCATCCATTAGAACTATGTGTTTACTATTTATATACACTTCCAAACCGATCGTGTGAATATGAATACATTGATGTTTGTTTAGGAACTTTCGAGTTCTCATTCGTCATGTCACTCCTACACCCTAGGTCTGGGTTGTGACAAAGATAGTATCTGATAATTAGGTTTATAATGGTACTCGGAGTCTAACATGCCTCATTAAGTATAATCTCATTCATGGGTGTGAAGCACGCCATATCTATTGGTAGGAGGCTACAAGGTGTCATATGAAATGTTTCAAATTTTATAATTCCTATTATGCCATGTTATGTGTCTTAAGATTTCCTATCAACATCCCTCACTACCGAATAGGGAGAGTTCCTTTGGTCCTATAATGCAATCCAGGCAAGGATGATGTTGTATCTGATCTTATAGATGAGGTCAAAAGGGGGTTAGTGAAGGATGTGAATTATTTGACCAGCTTGCTCCTTCAGATATTCAAAGTTTTCTTAGGTTGGGTAGTTATGATGGAAGGTTGTTGAAGGTTTTTCATCTAATACATCTCCATTGACCAAGTTGACTCAAAAGAAGGCCAAGTTTATATAGTCGGATCAGTGTGAGAAGAGTCTTCATACATTGAAAGATCAGCACATATTGGCTCCTGTTTTGACTTTACACGATAAATTATATAGGTTGGTATGTGTTGTGATACTTCTTGGATTGGGGTGAGTTGTGTGGTTATGCAAGATGGTAAGGTGATAGCTTATGCGTCAAGGCAATTGAAGGTACATGAGCATAATTACCCAACTCATGATCTTGAATTAGCGGCAGTGGTGTTTGCCTTGAAGATTTGGATAAACTATTTATATGGTTACATGTTAATGTTTTCACTGACCACAAGAGTTTGCCAATGTGTGTTCACTCAAAGGGATCTTAACTTGCGACAAAGGAGATGGTTGGAACTCCTTAAGGACTATGACATGAGTGTACAATATCATCCTGGCAAGGCAAATGTTGTAGCCGATGATCTTAGTAGGCCATCTGTGGGAAGTGTGGCTCATGTTGATCAAGGGAAGAAAGAGTTGGAAAAAGGTGTTTACCGTTTAGCTAGATTAGGTGTTAGGTTGGTCGACTCTAATGATGTTGGTATACATATTGTCACACCCCATCCTAGGGTCATGACCAATGCCCGATAGGGGCACCCAGACACATACTGATCCGAATTTCCCAATCTATCCGACCTGGAAACCTACCGAAATTTCCGCAGAGTTTCCTCTGTTTTATTAGCTAACCTCACCTGCAAATAAAACTCAGCAGCATCCCAGACAACAATACGACACATAATTCTTTATACATATACATGAGTGCGCGCCGACAAGGCCTCTGCTGCGGTCCTGCCGCCTAATAATCACATCGTACAAAAAATAATGCGGTCTCGCCGCCTGATCAAGTGCCAAAATTATACAATAAACCATGTATGTAAATATCTCTCATATACCCACTACCCACTAGTATCCACAGACCTCTAGACACATATA
>JAOTQR010081262.1:0-39964 GCA_025774065.1 Solanum ossicruentum | reverse complement strand
ACATACTACTTAAATCTAAATGAAAGTAAAGACTACAAATTAAGATAGAATTGGCAGTGGTTCGAATGCATTGAATTCGATGTGCTGCCAAAATACAACACTTTATATGTTTAAAACTTAGGATTTTATGTGTTCTCAATGCGATATTTATGAGTTTTATGTATATTTATATTTAGATTAATAGGATTACAAGTTGGCCATGACTTGAGGAAAAATTACAGAAGTTGCTGGTTTTTACTGTTGTACAAGACAATCTACGAGTCGTAGAGCATTCTATAAGTCATAGATACGATTTTTGAGGATTTTTAGTGAGGGGCTATTTGTTGAAGTTGAAGTCTACGAACATGCAGACGAGTCGTGGAGTAGCTTACAAGTCGTAGACTATCTTTCGTACCCTGAGGATCAGAGAAGTGGGCGTGCAGAAAAGTTATTAGACGAAACGCCTTTATGGGTCATGAAACACTTTATGAGTCATAAAGGAGTGTCGTAGAAGTGAAGTCCAAAGTTTCAGTAGCTGATTATGAGACCCCATTATAAGCCATAGAAGCCATTACGGGTCGTAAAGTACTTTCGTGGAGTTTGCTGATCAGTTTTTCTAATTTATTTAGGACTTGTTTTTACTTATTATAAATAGGTTTTTAGGTTATTTTTCGTAGGTTCTCGTCAATTCACGTCAATTTTGAGTAGTTTAGGTTAAGTGCTGAGAGAACTCAATATTTTTAGAGAGAAAATTGTGAGAGAGTCTTTGAGAAAACTTGTGCTTCAATTCAATCTTCAAGCTTGTGATTTTCATTAACTTTAGATTTGGTTGTTCTTAATTCAATTGTGTAAGTGTTTAGTTATATCTTTTTAATTCATAATCTCTTCATCTACACGTAGCATGAGTAACTAAATTCATAACTAGGGTTGTATGAACCATGAAATACTAACAAAGTAAAACTGAATAATTCACAATTCTTGAAAGGTGCATATGCATGTATTACTTAAATCTCTTCGTTTTGCATGTTTTCTAGTGGTAGCCAACATTAGAACTCGCCTAGTGTTACTGACTGGACTAAGGTAGTACTTAATAGGAAAAAAGATTAATTAACAGTATTCAATTGATGTATTCTCATCTAATCAATCAAACTAGGCCAAGGGGAGGTTGTACTGGGACTAATAGGTAATTGTTAGTAATGCACACTATGGAGATAGACCAAGTCGCTTAGTGAAATTCGCCTCTCACCTTTGACCAAAGGGCTTGGTGAACTTAAATTACCGTTTTGCATGCTATACACTAGACAAGAATCAGGTTATCCAGGATATTGAATTGGGGAATCATGGGGAACACAATACCCAAGTTGCTCTCTATTATTGATTTTTCTTTCGTGGTAGTTAGTTAGTTTATTTTCTCATTGATTATTGCCAACCCTTCCCTTTGGGGAATTGAGTCGGTTAACTACTCGGATTACATATTAGTGAATTTGTCTTGAGTCTACGTATTCTCTGTGGGTTCGAGCCTAACCTTGGTTAGGTTCTATTTCTTAACAGCGACCGCTTTATCCTCTAAAAAGGAGGTGTAACTTGGGCGACATCAGAATCTCACACCAAATCTAATATAGCATCTCCGCTAGAATGATCAATTGCTGCGAGGATAATCCTATCTAGAATCTGCATTCAAAAGGGATGGAAAAGTAAAGGTGAGTACAATTACATGTAACCAATAAATTCGACCGACTAGCTATTAGGAACTAATAAAACTATGCTATAACTAGAAACTCTTCCACCTGCACACGTGAAAGAAAGTCTGCCATCAGTGTCGCCAATTGATATAGCAATGGCGTGAATCAATTAAAAATACAAGTCTAGGCACACACAAACATCATCAAATAGGTCAATAATCAAAGCTCAACAACATGCAATTCAATGAAATTGTAAGAATGCAATATATGGGTGGTACTAGTAGAATCGAAACTGTTGCATAGCCTAGCATATACACCTATTGAGCTAAGTCTTTCAGAAAAGATCCATGAGGATCTCACAGATCATATACCTCATCACAATCTCAGTGTCTTATCAACTTTGCCACCCAATATGTGGCCAAGGTTTACAAAATCAATGTCTCATCTTCTTGCTACCTAACTCGTGGTTAAGAATTTTAAAGGTGTCATATTTTCTTGCAAAAAGGTGTTTCCATAATCTTAATTTCCCATGTTCCACGATATGATGTACGAAGACAAATGTATGCCAACATCACAAAAAAATGAGCACGATCAACTCAATACAAGTCTTAAAGTGATAAAGTTCTCAAAACTCAAATTTTATGATAAACACCCTCTTAAAACAATCAATGCGAAGAAACCTTTTTTTAAGCACAAACATCAACCCTTTAAAATCTCTTTAGTTCTAGTAATATGCCACAAACCATGATTCATCTATGGTGTTTCATTTCGCAAAAAAATCTCACGCCTCAACATATTTTATTTTACAAGTATCTCATTACCCAAATCATTTCACAAGTATTACATTTATCAAATAATTTCACAAGTATTTAATTTTGCTAATCATTTCATGTAGGGATGGCAATGGGGCGGGTGCGGGATGGGTTAAGCTCAACCCACAAACTTTTTAAACTGTCCCGCCCCGCATGATGACTTTTTTCATTTTCAATCATGCCCCGCTCGCCCCGCCCCGCCCCGCCACACTTAAATTTTAAAATTTTTTAATTTTTAATTGAATTTAATTTTTTCCGCTAATTAACGTCTCAACAACTAATTAACTATTTTTAGTTGATATTTTAACAATTATTTCTTAATCGTTAATTAAAAGTTTCTAATTAATATTTTAACAACTAATAATTTACCGGACATATCTAGTTGAAATTTTAGAAAAAAATAAAATTAAAGTCAATGTTTAATATAAAAAGTTTATATCTTTGATTTTTACTAATTAGAAAAATTTAATTTCTTCGAATTTTCATTTGGCTTTTTAAACTCGCAAAATGCCCCGCCCCCCATTAGTTTAAAAAATACCTACTTCAACCTGCCCTGCATCCGCTCCGTCCCGCATAACTTTAAACCCGCCCCGGCCTGCATAGCTCTAGACCCGCTCCATAACCCACCCCCCCTCTGCCCCATTACCATTCCTAATTTCACAAGTATCTCATTTCTCAAATCATTTCACAAGTGTCTCATTTCTCGAATAATTTCACAAAGTATCTCATTTTGCAAATCATTTAACAAGTATCTCATTTCTCAAATATTTCACAAGTATCTTATTTCTCAAATAATTTCACATGTGTCTTATTTTTTAATAATTTTACAAAGTATCTCATTTTGCAAATCATTTCAAAAGTATATCATTTCTCAAATTATTTCATTATTTAAAAGATATTTCACAATCACCAATATAGAACAATTTCACAAACAAGCACAATAACAAGTAATTTTTTTCTCACAGACATCACAATACAACAACAATCCAATAATAATATGGCCTCCTATAATATACAATATAAGAATGACCAGTTTTTCAATCTCAATCTCTAGAGGGATAGTCAAACCTACCTCAATAGTCGAAACCGCACCCGAATACCTCTAGACTAGAGAATTTCCTAAAAATCAACCTCCAAATTGATTTTCCTGCAACAAGAATGAAAAGTACCATCACAAGGAGTCAAATGATACTCATATTGCAAGATTTCAATACTAACGGCAAAATTGTCTAAAAATCACGTAAAGTTTGAAAAAGATAAATTGAAATTTTATTGTAAAATCAAATTCCACTAGTAATAAGGAACTCATAATTGAAAAAACCCATAAAAATAGAGTGAAAATCGAGTTAGAAACCATCAACCTTTTGAAGTTCAAGTTATGAAAGAAACTAAGAAATTTGGGGCTAAAAATAAGAAATTAGGAGGTGAAATCACTAGATAATCAATGAGAATTAAATGTTTTAGGTTAGAAATCACTACCCACGAATCCCTCGAAAACTGCTCATCTTAAATTGCCCCTCCAAGCTCAAGAATACATAAAAATAGAGATAATAGGTCAAATTCTAAAATTTACCATTCAGGCCCAAAAATAATGCATCGCAATTGCGGATCCTCAACCTCCGCGATCATGAAGGTTACTAATGACGTTCAAGAAAACCTCACTTTTTGGTGAATGTGGACGATCATTATCAGTATATTTTACCCAACTATTGAGTCGAGGTCAAATCACAGGGAATAGGAGTTCGTGTAATGAAGTATTAACTTGAACTAGGCAATTGTAGTATTAAAATGTGAGGTTGCGAGTAATATAAAACTAGCATTCAACTACAAATAATTATAGAATTTGATTTCAACAACCAATTGAGAGATATTGTCGGGAATGTATCAACATGGGGCGAGATCTAAATATATGGGTCTAACTACTTGAATGAATACGTTAGTTTTACGTAAATAAGCTAGAATTGCTTGTAACCATTACTTTGAGTAAGATAATACTGGTGTGTCACATGAACCAGTTACAACTTTACATGAAAATCACTATAGAACACGCTTGCCCTAAGCAATTATCAGTAAACCTTCTACTACTTTAGCTATTAAATCCAATTTTATGGCATTTAATCAAAACCCCGAAAGATTTCAAGCTATCACACCCATTGCTGCACTCCAATCATTCAAATTAATGCAATAACTGAAGATCTAAAGATAACCCAAAATCTGCAACCTCAAAATTATATGTTCTACTTGGCAATAAGTATGAAATCACTCAAATTAACAACAAAACATTCAAATTAGATTAGACCCATAATATAAATCAAGCACCCATGTTCATAATACACCCCCAACAATTGGGGTTTTAGCTACACATGATTAGAAGCAAGAAATTAGTACCAATATTTGTAGCGATAGATGTGGGTAAGAGAAATTACAAAGAGACAAGTCAGAATTCCTTCTCCTAATCCCTATAATTCTCCTCCCAAAGTTTGAAGATGAAAATCCTTGTACTTAGTCTCCACAAGAAGGTTATCTGTATTCTCTATTCTGTCTCAATATGGTAGTCCAAAAAATCAAAATATGTTTAAGATGATGCACAATTTCTATTTATACTCATGCACATTTTCTTGACTTAACAGACATTTGCACAATTTATAATCAAGGTTGTCCATCGCTGCTTGACCATCTTTAAATGCACCAATTGAAAGTTCCAATCTCCGCAACTTTTGACGACGCCATTATTCATTACCGATCATGTTCAGCGATCTACTAAACCTGCACCAGCATGACCTTTCTGCTCCACTCGTAAGGGGTTAAACGCTGCAACTTTAGGCGATTGAGTTGCATTTTGGCGATTCACCAGTTGAATTGACGACATTGCTTTTGACTTCCTTTGTAGGAATATTTGCTCATTTGCCTTGTGTTGTTAAGTATTACCTTTCCACGCACTTTTATCCTATTCCTAGCATAAAACACCAAAGGTTAATGAGTATAAGAGACATATTAGCACATTGAGGACAATATAATTTTATTTTTTCGCTCCAAATGAGTCCAAAATATAGACTCATCAACACTCCAAACTTAAACTTTTGCTTTCCCTAAAGCAAATATAATATTATTCATTCAAACAATCATTGCTTGCAAATAGGGTCATAAGGAGTAACACATACAATCCCCCATTTGTCGTCCTTTGCCTAAGCTTCCACAAACCACTTACACTATTTTGAAGTCTCAAGAGGTGACTAAAGAGTGCTCAAGACATAACTATGCTCACAATTGCTCATGTGGCTGCTAATCATTGCCCAAAAATATACCGTTTGCCCTCACAACAAAAAAGATCTTCTACACACAAGATAAAGACATTGATTCCAATGATCTAATCAACACTCACCCTCACAAATGAGAAATGACATGTAAGCATCTACCCATAGGCTTGTCCTTATTCTCAATTGATGTTGGCTTGATTTTTATTCGAATTAGGATAAAAAAGGACTTTACTAGGGTTGTAATTTAAGTTATGGACAGGTAGGATAACATATGGATAATAATGACTCATTCCTCCTTGAACTCTACATACACTCTTTGTTTTTATGACTTTTGTTGCTTCCCTAGCACATGCAAGTGTACGTGGTCAACCTAAGTAATATAGTGGCTCTTTTCAGAAATCGAATGTCGAACCCAAAGGACTTGTCGATTAATTATTTACTAAGTTATACTAATTCTAATTATTTATTTAAGCAGTGAATAATTAGCCAAGATAAGAAATATTTTTACACAATCAATGAATGAATGAATCCAGGATTATGGTTTAGCTAGTAATCATATTTAGCCTAAATTATTTGATTATCTAGTTGCTGATTCACAGGGTTAAAATTACCTGAACAGGGTTGCACATCTCTGTCGGCCTACTGTTATTGACTGCCTAACTATATCGTTGAGCGGAGATAGATAGACCAATAAAAATATATTAACGTTATCTTCTTGTATTTAAACCAAGCAAGGTGTAAGGGTAGTTGTCACGAGTCTCCCTTACACGAATCAATCTAGTTTTCTAGTCGAACAAGCTCCCTATACTACTACGTTCTATTCATTCCAACATCTCGCGAATCCAGAATGAACAACTATATTTACTCCCTAGTTGGCCAGACTCTGAAGTATAGATAAAAGCAATATAGGAACAACTAATATGATAAACAAATATTTTAAATTAACAATGACTAAACAATTATCTTATTAGCTACCATAATCTTAGAACGAGAACTTTAACTCCACATAGACATGAAGAAAAATTATGACAAATCATTCAAAGATAAATATAAAAATAAATATTATTGGAAAAGAAAAGATGAAACCAAAATTCTTCGGCCTCCACGACGGCTTCTATTTCTCTCTAGGACAAAAGTTATGTAAAACCTAATTTTATGGAATATTTATAGGTGTAAGATAAACCCAACTAAAATAATTGAGTCCAAAACAAATTAGAAAATCCAAAACGGAAGGAATTGGGCCTTCACGTCCGTGCGTGCTGCTGCCTTCGACACTCTGCCATGTGGCAGTTCAATTTGGAATTGAACTTGAATTGAAATTTCATCAAGCACACTCTACATATATACTAATTCATATTATTATATTTAATTAAATCTATTACGCTGTCTGCTTGAATTTTCTTCTGCAAGCTTCTTTTTTTTTTTTTAATTTGTTTGAGTTCCAAATCTCATCATTTTTGCATCAAATTAATCCTACAAATAAAATACATAATTTAGCACATTCCATTAAATTTATGCTTAAAAAGGATAAATAAAAGTATTAAATATGAGGTAAATAATGACTAAAAATATGTATTTTTGACCCAACATCAACTTCCTTTGATCCATATTCCTTTTTCTTTTTCTTATGATATCTTTTCACTTTGGATCTCAATCCTATGTGTACCTAATGGAATCATACTTCAACAATCTTGGAGGGTCCTCTTTTTAAAGCAAATTCTTTTCTTTCCTTCATTTTTCAAGCATTTTTCTTCTTTTTTTATTTTTCTTATCATGCAAGGACTCCTCCCCTTCTTTATTCTTCTTTTACTTTCCTCTACTTTTAAATAGGAGACATCCCTCTTCAACCAACATCCCCAACTTTGGCCTTTGACCACTACTTTCACTAATTGAAGCTCAAGGAGGGAATGACAAAGAAAAAGAAGGGATTATCTTTCTAAACAAAGGTCAAGGATACATGGTTTCCAAAGAGAGGTTTACGGATCAAAAGGGGTTCACTAGGGATAAAATCACTGTCAATGGAGGCTTATATGGTCAAAGGGACTCAAGAGAAACCAAGGAAGGTCTAAGATCTTCTCCTAATCCGGAATCAACAAGGCTACACCTCAAAACAAACCAGGCAAGTTCTAGATATCACACACATGCCTTTCAACAATTTTCTCATAGCATATGGAAAAGTGAATCCGAATCTAAGCAATTGCTAGACAACGCACACCTAGAATTTTATGATTATTGCATATCCAAGCTCAATACTCATGTAGTCAACTCAAGATGCAACACATCCATGCATGCATTATTTTTATAAGAGATAGACTAATTGGTAAGTTAGTACATGCTCCTCTCCATGGTGCTATCTGAATCAAAGATATGAACTATCTATAGTTGGATTGCTCAGGAGTAGAGACACGATAAATCACATTTGCAACAACTTTTTACATATGCACGGGTTTGCCGAAAAAATTCCAATGACATTCATCAACACACACTATATTCATCCATACAAAATAAAAATAAAAATAAATATAAAAGAAGTTACTATCTATTTCAACCCAAAATAAAGTAATATGTACAAACCCAAAAATAAAAAATTGTCTCAAAATCACATCAACAAAAACTAAAAATGACCATCATTGTCTCAATCAACACATATCATAACTAAAATAAAATAGTCAATCTTCATCATCAATAGAAAATGGGACTCTAATTGCTCACCCTCTCCTAAAATGAAAACATTGTCCTCAATGTATAAGAGCAATACCAAGGATTCTCAAAACAGAGTGAGAATTTGAACCTCGCCACATCATATCAATCCTCCTGTTGTGGTGGTGGTAGTGGAGCTGAAGAAGATGAATCAATGCTAAGTATTGTGGTGCACTCTCCAAGTCAATCTGTGATCTCATGGGCTCTGGCTCATTTGCACTGGACGTGCCAATCATGTAAGTGTACCAGATGGACTCTTTAGTCACCGTGGCTATAATATCCTCTTTTATCATTCTCAACTCATCAAGCTCCGACTAGTGTGGCTTAACTCCCAATGCTTCTTCATTAGTCTCTAGGGAGTCTGATACATTTACTCCTTCTATCCCCTCACTTGGAACATCAACACCTATAATGGCCTCGGGAGCGACATTTATATCTACTCTAGATGACATATCCAAGGAATCCCATAGAGAACTAATGTCCATGGACGTCAAAGACACCACCTCCATTTTTAATAAATTGATGTCAACTTTTATGGAAAATAGGTAGTCATTACCACCACCTTTTGTCTCCACAATGGTCACTATTTTAGACAATTTCTTCAACTGTGCCCCATGATCATCCAAGTAGCCTCTAGCCTATCTATCCTTAACTTTTGTTCCTGCAGCAACTCTATTTATTTCTTTCCAACCTCTATTCGTGGGGCCAATGCAGTGGTTATGGCCCTCTCAATCATCATAGGCACAAAAGACTCAACTCGAGTGATACGAATATCAACCACTTTTGTTAATCGAATAATGCTAAAAATGGTAACTCTTGTGATCGGGATGATCCTCATAGCCTAAGGCTCAGTTTGTGCAGCATTAGAATGGAATGGAGTAAAAGAGGTAGTTATTGAGGGAGAGGAAGAAGATATACCTACCTCAAGTGGAAAATTCGAGAGTCTCAACATAAACCAACGGTGTAGTGTCAACCGACTTCTTCCTAGCCTTATCCTCTCATCCCTTTGAAATTCAGCTTCTATTCGCCAGATATCAATAGAGGCTGATGGAGTGATATCAACATCAATCTTTTTATGAAATAGAACATCGACTTATCTACACAATTCGATGATGAGGCTAGGAAATGAGAGTGAAGTTTGGAGCTGCTTTGCTCTTGTGAGGATTTCAGAGGCAATTATCGAACCAAGATTGAGTTTTCTTTGGTCCATGATGCATTCAACCAATGCCAGTTTTGAATATTGAAGAATCAATTCATTTTGGGATGGCATAAGGTTACTATTGATAAACCTGAACCAGAACTGTGCCATAACATTCATTTCTTTCTTTTCAATAATGGCTCCTTCCTCCAACGATGAAGGAGGTCAGATGCCGATCATTGGGGCCAACCAATATTTAATACCATCGAGATTTGTCTCCTTCAGCATCTCAGTAAGATTGTGAAAGTATCGATATGTGCAACCCAAGGCATCATTAATATCTGTTTTACTATACAGGACTTGTGCACCTCGAACCTCCACAGAATTGATAGGCTTAGGAGTAATATTCACTCGACCTCTACTCTTAAGGATAACTTTGGAATAAGCTTCATGGAATTCTATAACCCAACTTGGAATGTAGGGATCCTAAGGTATGGTGAAGTTTGGAAATGATGAAACTTCAGAGCATCCCACACTTCAGGGTACCATCAATAACCCCATCAGTTGACAATCGTCTCTTCTCCAATATAGTTTTGAGACCACTTCTTTCCATCTGTTCAAGCGTCTAGGGGCAATGGTCTCTAGGATAATTTGTGAAGTTTGGAGGAGAGGATCATGGAGAGCCTTGGACCTTGCCTATATTCGGCGTTGTTTGTGACTTGGCTCTAAGGATGGAGGCTCAAGTGTGGGGCTTTCAGACCTAGCCTGGTCATTGTTTGAACTGGTCCAACTTAGGCTTAGGGGATCCCTCATTATCAGAGAGTCCCTTTGTTTGACAAACTTCTTCTTTCCCTTGGCTCGTTCATCTCTACGGGGTCTTTGTACTCTTTGCTCCACCTGGTTAGGGGCTATGGTGACTCGTCGACCTGCTCTAAGTACTCCATGAATAACTGCATCCTTTTGTATGACCATGTCAACAAAACAATCTTAAACATGTGTGAGAATCAATGGCATAAAATAAGGAATAAAAAAATAAGCATTAGAGTATCATGTCGTGCAAACTAGTCAATTTGTCCGCCGAACTGATTCGGCAGTCAAATAGACCATCGCCTTTTTTACAGATTTCCAACTTTAAATCACTGCCACATTTGGTGAGGGATGTACAAATTTGGAGATCCACCAAATTAATTCAGCGATGGAAATTACCATTGCCGAAAGTGACAGAACTAAGCATCAAGAATTAGACATAAAAGGCAGTGTATATGACAACTCGGTGCATCTCTGGGTCAACTTCAATAGTCAAAAATGATTATCACTGAATTTGACTAGCAGGGCCAACATTCCCTCAAGTCAAAATTCAATCATGTTACTCAAAAATGAGTGAAAGTTTTCACGCACTACCCCACCATAGAACATAACACGTGCACATAGGTCCATCATTATCTTAACATCATCACCATGGCTTCAAATTAGTTCAAACAATGAGTTTACCCTTAAGAAAGACGTCATCCACTCTATCATCGAGCAAGTTCAAGTTGCTAAATCAAATTCAGGGGTTACTCAAACTTCACCCACAACCTACAAGACAATCAATCTCAACAAGCATGCATTGTCGATCATAACATCAAGCATTCATGTTCATTATCCCAAGAAAGGCTATATAGCAAGACATTGCAGTCCAATTGGGACATAACACAATATTAATTAATGACTAGGTATCATACCCATCAAATATAGCATAAACCCATCAAAAGTACCTAATCATTTCACCTATCAATAACAAAATCAAGAACCCAGCCAAAATAAGTACAACTAGGGACATAGGGTCCACCAATCATCAAAACACATAGCATTCATAATTTCCAACAAGTTTCCAACAACACCCATTGATTCTCAACCTTTCAAAAACCCATTTCAAGCCCTTACCACACAAAATTAGTTCAAAAGTAAAAGCTAAGACCAAATGTATACCTCAATGATGATGTACAAACAATGATATGAACTAAAAGTGATTTGTTGATTCTTTTCTCTCAAAATCCCAATGAAAATAAGAAAATTTTAGTAGGTAAGGGGCCTTAGTCAATTAGGAAGTGAAAAGGAGAGAAGATGAAAAGTGAAGGGATAAAAAATTAAAAAAGCATTCATATAAATCAGTCAGGCGCGACACTTCAGCAATGCCGACTTACTCCGCCAAACGCATTCGACAATGCACCAAATGCATTCTTGACCATTATTTCTTACAGAATTCAAACTTTTTCTTCAACACCAAAAGGCAGTGTAATTTGTCACTGGCCAATTGATTCGGTGATCCACCAAATTGTAATTTTGACCACCTAATTTGAAAGTACCTAAAGAGTCATCAACTGACTCAATAGGCGATCAAACTATTGGTCACAGTTTCAACTCGGTGATCCACCATTTTGGCACTTCATGTAACCTTTTGTTATCCACTTCAATTTCTCTATTTCACAAACTTGCATATATAACAAACATTATTCAAAAGAAAATTTTATCAATCTTGGGTTGCTTCCCAAGCAACGTCATATTTAACGTCGTGACACAATAGAATCCTTCTCAAATCATGTAACCCAACATTGATAAACCACCATCACCACTTAGAGGTCCTTCACTTGCTTCATAGCTTTGCAAATGTTGAACACAATCTCCTCCTCTTTCAGTCGAAACTTAAGATCACCTCTCTCAACATCCACCAATGCCCTTTCAATAGCCAAGAATAGTCTATTGAGGATGATGGGCATACATACATCCTCCTTGCAATCAAGAATAATATATTTAGCTGGTAAGATAAACTTATCCACCTTCACTAACACTTCATGCAAGATCCCAATTGGTCTTTTGATGGACCGACCAACCATAAACAATCTCATAATGGCTGGTGAAGGAGTTCCAATCCCAATTCTTTAAAGATTACTAAGGGAATGAGATTTATTTTAGCACTAAGGTCATATAATGCCTTGCCAAACTTATGAGCCCCAATGGTACATAGAATGGAAAACGCGTCGAAGTCATCCATCTTTACTACCAAGTGATTGGTCAGAATCATATTGCCATTGTATGATACATCTATTATTTCACATTCTAAAGTTCTCTTCTATGGTCACCAATTCCTTCATAAACCTTGCATACCTCGCCATCTCCATAAGAGCTTCTGCCAATGCGATACTAATAGAAAGAGAGTTGAACATGGATAGGTACTTCTGGAACTTGGTTCTTCCTCTTTCTTCTTCAGTCTTTAAGGAAACGAGGGATCAATTTCTCCTAAGGAGCCTTCAACTTTGAGCCCGAGTTAGAATTTTTGGGGGGTACGCTTTTAGCATTTCGTACATCACCCCCAACTTTTTCATAACTCTGGGATTGCCAAGAGAATCACTTTCTTCACTTATAACTACATCACCATCTTTATTCACAATCACAATACTATATTCCACTTCTGATTTTTTAGCACCATCAGATAAAGAAGACTTGACTCTACCTCCTAGCTCAGCATTAGGTGTAGGTACAGAACCTTTAATAACTTTGCCACTACATGTTATAATGGCCAAGCAAATGCTAGTTTTCACCTTTTGGATTGACTACCTTGATACTAGGTAAGCCTTCGTTTGGATGTTGGTTAAGATGGGATGAGATCACACCGAGTTGTGTTTCCAAATGCTTGATAGATATTAAATGCAAAGTCACGGTTTGGCTCAATTGTGAAAAATCTGATGTCATCTCTTTCAACACCTTGTTCGAAGCCTCAACTTTGTTAAGAATTCTCGTCAACATATCTTCGATTTGAAAGCTTTCTAAATTCACAACTGGTTCAATGGGCTTCACCCTATCATAGGGTAGAATGTAGCGACTTCTCTCACCTTTCCTTTCTCTCCTACCTCCATATTGATCTTACCAATTTCTCTCTCCAATCATTACCGTTATTCCAACCTTGATTCCTGGATGACCTTGGAAAGGTTGGCCGAGAACCCATGATTTGATTTCCAATATAGTACACCTCCTCACTATAACCACTATCATAAGACACACTATCAAACAACATATCACCAGAAGCACCAGCAACATTCATAGTTTTCTGACCACCACCCATTACATGTTTTGCCAAGAGATCCAATTGAGTTAACATTTTGGCCATATTTTCATCCCTCTCTTGATCTTTGGCCAACTATTCATTAGATGGTCCCCTTTGAGTAAAGGAAACAAGGTCATCTCGGGAATACCAAGCTCTATTTATCTTGGTCATATCACCTAACAACTCAGAGGCAACAATAAAGGTTTGTTTCATTAAGCCTCCCCTTACTAACTAATCGGCTATACCTTTGATAACACCATCCAAACTCATATAGAAGTATTCCAGAAGACAATAGTCTGGAACTCCATGATTTAGACATTAGAGTAAGAGTTTTTGAAACCTTAACCATGTTTCATGCAACGGTTCTCCCTTAATCCTCTTAAAATTCTCAATACTTCTCTGGAGTTTCACCATCTTCAAGGGAGAAAAGAATCTTTCTAGAAATGCACCTAGCAATTCCTCCCAAGATGTGATTGAGTCACATGGCAATTACGCTAGCTATCTCACGGCCTCTCTGGATAGGGAAAATGGAAATAGTCTCAATCAGATGGCATGTTTTGTCACACCCATGAAGCTGGAAAGTGAGTACACATCCACAAAGTTGTGGAGATGCTCGTGTGGGTTTTTATGAGCTAGATCTCCAAACAGTCCCTTCAACTAGAGCAGCTGAAGCATTGTACTCGTGACATGAAACATAGTGTTCCCCATTAATGAGAGCAACCTGATCGTTCCTGTACTACCCATTTGATCCCGATCAATGTTAGGAGATCATTGAGATCCGCCCTTAATCATCATTCATACTTCTAGCATCATCGATGGCTCAACTAACAAAACCAACAAAAAAAAACAATAAGAAAGTTCTAACTATAAAAGCTAAGTAAAAACAAATAATTCTAACAAGAACAAGCATCGTTCCCCAGCAACGACACCATGTTTTATGACGTTCAAGCACACCTTCACTTTTGGAGAATGTAAACGATCATTATCAACATATTTTATTCAACTATTGAGTTGGGGTGGAACCACAGGGAACCGACATTCGAGTAATAACGTATTAACTTGAACTAGGAAATTGTAGTATTAAAATGGAGGGGGGTTGCGAGTAAATTAAAAGTAGCATTAAACTATGAATAGTTATAGAATTTGATGTCAACAACCAATTGAGAGAGATTGTCGGGGATGTGCCAACATAGGGCGGGATCTAAATATATGGGTCTAGACACTTAAATGAATAAGCTAATTTTATGTGAGTAAGTTAGAATTGCTTATAACCACTACTTTGGGTCAAACACTAGAAGTGTTTCATATGAACTAGTTATAGCTTCACATGAAAATCACTATAGGACATGCTTGGCCTAATCAATTATCAACAAACCTTCTACTACATTAGCTATTGAAGCCACTTTTATGGCATTCAATCGAAACCCCAGAAGATTTCAAGCTATCACACCCATTGCCCACTCCAATCATTCATATTAATTCATTAACTATATCTCTAAAAATAACTCAGAGTTTGCAACCTCAAGATTATAAGTTATTCTTGGCAATAAGCATGAACTCACTCAAACTAACAGCGAAATATTCAAATTAAATTAGACATATAACATAAATAAAGCACCCATGTTCATAACACACCCCTAATAGTTGGGGTTTTAGCTACACATGATTAAAAACAAGAAATTAGTACCAATATCTTTAGCCATAGATGTGGTAAGAGAAATTACAAAGAGATAAGTTAGAATTTCTTCTCCTAATCCTTAAAATTCTCCTCCAAAGCTTAAAGATCAAAACCCTTATACTTAGTCTCCTTAAGAAGGTTCTCTATACTTTCTATTATCTATCAATATAGTAGTCCAAAATTAGAATATGTGTAAGATGATGCACAATTTCTATTTATACTCGTGTATATTTTCCTGGCTTAACCCACGTTTGCACCATTTAGCGGTCAAGGTTGGCCATCACCGAGCACTTCAGGAGTATACCGAATGTGCACTTGACCGCCTTTTAATGAACAAATTGAAAGTTTCATTGTCTGCAACTTTCAGCGACGCCATTTTTCATCGCCAGTCATGTCTGGCAATCTGTCAAACTAGCACTATCATCACCTTTTTGATCAACTCATGAAGGGTTGAACTCTATAACTTTAGGTTGTCTAAGTTACATCTTGACGATCCACCGATTGAATCAACGACATTGCTTTTGACCACCTTTTTAGGTATTTTTGCTCCTTTGCCTTGTGTTGTTGAGTATTGCCCTTCCATGCACATTTATCTTCATTCCTGACATAAAACACAAAGGTAAATGAGTATAAAAGACACATTAGCACAATGAGGATAATATTTCTTCACTTTTTACGCTCCAAATGAATCTACAATATGGACTCATCACTTACTAACAGGGATATTATCATAAACGCAAGACAGAGGTCATGATTGTGAGGCTCAAGAGAAGACCATCACGAACGTGGGTCTCCTGTCTGCAATCACAAAGCAAAAGGTCAATGCACCAGATATCAGATTTTCAAAAAAAATCTAAGCCTTCGATCGAATCCTTCAGATTCATTCAAAATCTCAAATACAGAAATCATATATGCTATCCCACTAAATTCTATGTTTCAAACTTAATAGAACCATCAAAAATTAAATTCGAGGTCTTCTTGATGCATAAACTGATAAGTCATAACTAAACTAAATCTAAGACTCAAAAAGATCAAAATACCCTTGAAACATTCAAAAGATATGATGAAATATCTCCTAGGCCTATAAGCAAGATTGTACTGGACACGACTTCGTAGATACCCTATGACTCTTGAACTCTGTGCTCTGATACCAAGTTTGTCACATTTCAAAAGGGTATTCTAGATATGGTCGGCACTCAAAAATCATTCTTGGTCTCAAGCAAATCACTCTGCTTGATCACTAGTCCAATTAATTGCGGAAGACTCAACTAATCAAGAAATAACCTCAAAAGAGTAACAAAATTATTCACTCAATAGGTAATAGCTAATGACCAATATCAAACTCAATCTGATCATGAAACCAGTATGAAAGAAATTAATGTTAAATTTCACAAATGTTGTAGCAACTAACTATTAATCACTAGAGAGAAATATCACTGCACGAGAAAGAAAAGTATTCATTCTATTTCAAAGTCATATGTTTACGACCATTTATACATGGCAGAGTGATTCATCTTAGTCCAGTTAGTTGCAACCAATTAAAAACTAACTTTTAACTACTTTGTCAGCTCATATCAAACTGTCAAAACCCAGCTACATATCCTTATTTCAACCAGTTTTAGTACTCCCCCTTAAGTTAGGGTGAAAGATTTCAATGATTTCTAGCTTGGATAGAAGAAACTGATGTTGCACCATAGTCAATCCTTTTGTAAGTAAGTTAGGAAATTGAGACTTTCTTCTAGCATACTCTTGCTTAATCAAACTATCCTTGATCTTTTCTCTCATGAAATGATAATCTATCTCGATGTATTTGGTTCTCTTATGAAAAATTAGACTGGAGGAAATTTGCATAGTTGTTTTGTTGTCACAACAAAGTTTGATTGGTGTGATGATGTTTATCATTAAATCTTTTAGCAATCAACTAACCAAATTATCTCTATCACTGCTCCTACTATAATTCTATATTTAGCCTCCATTGAGCTCCTATGCACTTTCTGTTGCTTCTTTGATTTTCATGAAATTAGAGATTCTCTGAGTTGAATTACATACCCTATCAGTAATCTTCTAGTATTAGGACAAGCTGCCCAGTTAGAGTCACAAAATGCTATCAAATTAGTGAGTGAACTTTTCTTCAGTAAAACCCCTTGTCCAGGTGTTTTCTTCAAGTATCTTATCACTCTCATTGCTACATTTTAATGTGTGTTTTTGATTTGTTATATAAATTGACTACGAACTTGAACTGCAACGTGTCAACCCTAGTGATTGTCAAATAAATCAACTCAACAATTAATTATTAGTATATGTGAACATTATCTAGGACAGGATTATCAATATTCCCCATTATTGAGTCATATTCTAATGTGGTGAGCTTTAGGTTCATCTCCATATAAGTACAAGCTAGCTTAGCTCCACTTAATCCTACTGAGGAAAGCAACTGTTGAGTGTATTTTCTCTTATTGAATAAAATCCTCTTTTCTGACCTCAGCACCTCAATCCTTAGGAAATATCTAAGATCTCCTAGGTCTTTTACTTTGAATTTACTATTGCAAAGTTTGTTGTACATCATCAATCAGTTGTTAGCTACTTTCTGTGTTTAGCAAATCATCTACAAACACCAGGATTATTACTATATCAGTTCCTGATTGTTTGGTAAATAAGGAATGATCATGTGAGCTCTAAATATACCCTATATCCAGTATTGTAGTAGACAACTTGATGTCCATTGCCAAGTAGTTTGTCTCAGACCATATAATGACTTCAAAAGTTTGTATACTCTAGCCTCCCCTTGTCTATGAAAATCCTGTAGCAAATTTATGTAAACTTCTTCATATAAATCACCTTGTAAGAAAGCATTACTAACATATATATGAAGTAACGGCTAATCTTTTGAGACGACGATGCTAATAATTGTTCTAACTTCACTATTTTTGCAGCAGGAGAGAAAGTCTCATGATAGTGTAATTACTCTTTTTGGTTATAACCCTTGCAACCAACCTTTGTATTTATCTACAGTCCCATATGCCTTATGTTTGATCTTAAAAACTCATTTGGAACCTCTTCCTTTGCTTTCTGGTGGCAAGTCAACTATTTCCCAGTTGTTATTACTTTCTAAGGCACCTATTTCATTAATCATAGTTGTAACCCATCTATCATCCTGAAATGCTTGTTTGAATATCTTGGGCTCCACTTGGGAAGAGAGTTTGCTTAAGTAAGCTTGGCAGGGGACAAGTGAGAATAATTGATGTAATCTGCAATAAGGTAGGAACAACTAGCATATGGCTTGGATGACTTTAAAGTAGTAATGTAGTCATCAAGCCAAGCAAGTTGTTTAGTATTTCTAGTGGGCCTGGGTTTAGTTTCACTTTCTTGTTGAACACTTGTTATTATGGCTGGTGGTTTCTCTAGGGCTATGAATGGTGAGCTTTCTGGATTTTCTTCAAAGTTTGTATTGTTGATATCGTTAACTTCAATGACAACATTAGAAGTTGTAATGATATTTGAGCTGGTATCAATATTGAATTGATAGGTTGTTCAATTATTTTATGATATATTTCATTATCATGATCCAATTCAACTGGCTATCCTAGGACCACATGTTCTTCACGCACAATTAAAGAAGCATCAAGTACTGATTTGTTTAGTTTAAATATGTCAAGTTCATCAGATGAATGTTCTTCCTGGTAAAGAAAAATGTATTCTTTGAAAGTGAGATCTTTACTGACAAAGAAGTCCTTTTCAGTTAAATAAATAATCTATAACCCTTCTGAGTCTTAGAATATCCTAAGAATATTGCCTTCCTAGCTTTGGGTGCAAATTGGTCCCTTTATGATAGTGTCTTTGCATAAAATAAACATCCAAATACTGTTAGATGATCATGTCTAAGTGTTCTATGATAAAACACCTCATAAGGTGTTTTTTCTTCATGTAGCTAAGTAGAAAACTTATTTATCAAATACACAGCTGCTCTAACACACTCCCCCCAAAAATGAATAGAGAGTGAGCTTTGAAATCTTAATACCCTTTCTACTTCTAGAATGTGTTTGTGTTTTTTTCTACCACCCTATGTTGTTGAGGTATGTAAACACAACTATTTTGATGCACAATGCCATGAGATGCAAGCAAGTCAATGACTGAAGAGTTGAAAAATTCTAAATCATGATTATATCGTTAGGTCTTCACAGATTTCTTATTATAGCAATGAAATCTTTGAGTACTGCAATGACTTTCCTTTGGAATGAATCAAACATATCCATGTGTGCCTACTGTGTTCATTCACTATGGTGACAAAATAATTTTTTTTTTATCATGATTAGGATTTCTATATGGTCCCTACACATCAACATGAATTAGTTCAAACATTGTAGATGTCTTATTATCACTAACAGGAAACTTCAATCTACACTGTTTTGCTAAAGCACATATCTCATAGTTGTGCTTTACTATCTTGTTTGAGAGGTGTTTCAGTGACTGAATATGTTGCATCTAAAGTGTTATAACCTTGCGATTGTATTTTCATTCTCAGAAATCATTGCATTAAATGTGGACTTTATTGACTCTTTCAGTATGTATAGACCTTATTTCTCTCTATCGGTCCTTATTACCTTGCCATTGAAGAGTTGCAGTTTTAGATCACAAATGGTATGTTCTGGTAAGATCTTATCTATCAAACCTTTTCTTAGAATCAGCCCAGACTTTCTTTGCATTAGAGGCGTACCTGATTCCTAATAGCAATTCACTCGTAACAGTGCTTGCAATCCAAAATACCACTATCACACTATATTTTTTCCACTATTCTTCCAATGCTTCTCTGTAGACGGTCTTTGCGCACGATCCAACAAATGAATTCAAGATTTTCTTTTCCCCTAAGAGCTAACTTCATCGATTTGCTATATAGGGCATAATTATCTGGCCCCGTTAATTTGATTGGAATGAGAATAATATTAAATGTATCTGATGCGTGAAGAAATAGTGAATAACTGTGATTTAAGGTTGTAGCTTCATTTGTAACCATTGGATTGTGAGTTAGGGCCATAGCTTCATTTGTCCCTATTGGTGCTTGGTTTTTGAAGCTTTCTTCTCAGTTTTAGACCATCTACTCTTATCATCTTCTATGCAAATCAATCCTTTATGGTCTTAACTCTGATATCATATTAAATTTCACAAATGCAATTGTAACTAACAGATGATCAATAGAGAGGAGCATCATTGCACGAGAAATAGGGGTTTTCATTTTGTTTCAAAGTCACATGTTTAGGGCCATTTATACATGGACAAGTGATTCTTTCTGGTCTAGTTAGTTGCAACCAATTAAAAACTAACTTGTAATTACTTTGTCAGAACATATCCAGCTACACATCTTTCTTTCACCCAGTTTAATAACTAGTCAAGATGACAATATTCAAATTAATCAATCACCATCTAGTCTATGAAGTCTTTATGACTATTGTCTGAGTGGTGCCAATAAAAGGTTCATAGCTACCTCAAAAAAAAAAAAGACTAAACTCAAAACAAGAATGACATAAGTAGTATCCTACAAATGCAGGAGAGGACTCACCAATCAGTTGAATGTGAATAGATCTTCAACAGAGTGTATTTTGATGATCTTTAGTTTCTGTCTCTAAATATCGGCATCAGTATATGGAATGTACGAGTATAAAATGGCATAACCAAACATATATAATGGCAGAACAACTTCAACTCAAATACTCAAATCAGAAAGATAAAAAACTCAATAAGAATGTCATAAGTCTAAAGTAGGAATATAGTTTAGATAGAGATCAATCATATACCATCCAATCCAATCATTAGAGTACTATCAAGACCTATCTGAGAGTTTCGCTTATCCGATAACAATCACTATAAGCCAATGATCGTACAACAAGCTCAGTGTTATTGCCACAACTATCCAATACTTTTCCAAGGTAAAGGACAAATCAATTAATCATGGATCTAGGCCAATCAATCAAGTCCACTTAAGGGACAATATAAAAAGGAATTCATCCAATCTTACGATTCAATTTTTACCCACATAGGCTACATAGTTATTGATTTTAAGTTATTACTTACTCTTACTCAATTCAGTGCTCGATACTCTTCCTAAGACTCAATGCTCATAAAGCTCTATCCACATCAGGTTAATCTATCCAATCATTAAGTCTCATGTAAACTCTTCTCAGTTTATCAGTTCTATCACAATCAAACCTTTCAACAAATCAATCCCAATCACATTGTTCAATAGTAATTTAATGCCTTTACGACAATACTTAGTTCTATCCAATAATTTGGGTTCAAAGTTGTGAAAATGTAAAAGAACCTTCAAGTTTTGTTAGGACTATCATCATGTTCATATCTCATTCACATTCAAGCATTCAAAATGTAAGGCTCCAGACTCAATCATGAGGTATAGATATTCAATCATAATAAAAAAATATATAATTAGGACTAATGAAATAAAAGACAGATTATTTGTTCAGAAGTAAATTCATAGAAATCATCAATTATTCAATATCATGTAAACATACACTAGAACATAGGAAAATTCTCAAGAAAACATTCATGGAAGGTTCAATCGTTCGCCATTCAAATCAATCACATATATGGGGCACATGAAAGAATTTAAACCATGTTATAGTTAGCCTTGTATATCTGAAAATCGAAGAACAGTCAATATTTAGAGAGTCATAGTCGAACACTTGGAACCCTAGTTTTCTCCTCTCCAATCTTTGCTTTCAAAAGTCTAAGTGTTTAACAAGAGAAAATACTCCTAGCGTATTGCTAAGTGACCTTAATTAACCCCAAAATGACATGGATTGTGTTTGGAAAAGATGAAAAAGATAGTCTTATCATTCATTAAAACTATCGAATTGGACCAAGAAATCCTATTTATCGGTCGTAGTCCAGTGTATGGTCGTAGAATTCCCCTTCGCAAATCTAGGGTTCTAATTTTAAGGTTTAGCGACTTGGGTCTACAATCACATTCTACAGGTTGTATACCCAACTATAGGCTCGTCCGGTTGGTTCATCGTCCGGGATTTAGAAATTATGATCTCTGAACTCAAAACCATGAGTTACTTTCAACAGAGTGTAGATCAAATGACAAATCATGGACCATGTTCACAGACTCGTCTAACACTTAGAAAAAATTACCTATTTTAAGAAAATACGAACACATTTACAGATCGTCGAACAATTTACAGGTCATAAAGGGCTTCGTACAAGGGCTTCAGAAATTCAAAGTGTGGGAGGGATCTGCATTCCCTATCTATGTTCCGTAGAACTATCTACGGGTTGTAGATTCCTCATGGTCACTGACAGTGATTTTTCTCGGACATTTCTCAATCTTTTCTGGGACTTTTAAGATCATACTAGTGAAATAATATAGAGGGTGTTACATTATGTTTGTAGTTTTTAGTTTTGTTTTCAAATTTTATTTTATCAATAATGTTTAATTAATTATAGCTTAAAATCTGAAAAATTGGAAATAATTGTAGTGTTGATATGATATGTAGCACTTTTCCCTCTCGTGTTATACTTAGATATTCCATTACCATTATATATAAATTAATTCAAATAATTTATTTTCTAATCTAACTAGTTCAAATATATCTATATTTTTTCCTCACATTCTTATGTATGGTAAATAAGAAATTTAACTACAATATCTTAATTAAGAAGACAAACAACTCTGTTAACAATCTTATTATTGAAGAAGAGAGACTAATTCTTCTTTAAATTCTTTTAGGAGCAGTTCTTTTTTGGGATTTTTAACTTAGAGGAAACTATGCAGACGTGGGGGAAGGAAAGTTACGCAATAGTAGGCTTTGTTTCCTTTTATATAAATATTTTTTCTTTTCTTTTCTTTTCTTTTTCGTTTATCTCTTTTTTTCTTTTTTAAAAAATAATAATTACTACATGTATTCTAGATTCGTAGAATTTTTTTATTTTGGACAGATATATTGTATATTAAAATAATATAATTTAATATTCTTAAATAAATAAAGTTAGTAACTTTGAAAGTTTAAATAATATTTTTTTTATAGAATTAATATGTTGAGAATTTAAAATGTAAAACACATTTTATATAATTAAATATAATCAATATGTCGATGTGTGTCTATTAAGAAAACGTATGATGCATATGATGCGAATAATGCACATCTGTCTGTTTCTTAAAAGACTTAAAAGAAAACATGCACTAGGACTTAGGGTATAGCCAATAATGCATATGTGTCCTGATTTTGCAATTTAGTAGTTGTGTTGTTAATTTTTGAAACAGGTAAAAATTTGAATAGGTCTAAAAATAGAAGAAATTTTGCTCGATTTTCTATAGAATTCTAGTAAGATTTGCTTTGGAATTCTCCTCCTCAGCGTCGATCATGATCCTAAATTGGATCATGACAAGTTTTCACTTCTAATGTTTCAAAAATCAACTCATCTGAAATAGAATAGTTACGCTGAGAGGATTCCTGACTAATCCTTTCAAATTTATTCTCATGAGCCGTTTCCATTCTATATGGATGGAAGTTTGTTAAAATATTCATTATATAATAAAATTCTAAATTTATTAAAAGATATAAATGAAAGACAAAAATTATGATAAACCTAGAAATAAAGTCAACAACTTCAAGTAGCTTAGGATTAATCCACAGTTTTGATGGAGTCCAAAAATTACACACAGAATACTTCCCTACATTTATGTAAATAGTTAATCACATATTGAATAATACAAAAAATAAAACTTAAATATACCCATGTAAGTTGAAAACCTTTAAACTTGTGAGCTTGTATGAGTTGCATAACTACATAACCGACTTATTGGTAGATCTGTTCTAGTGGGACGAATTTATTCTACGAATTCCCTCAAAACGTAGCTCTAATATTGTTGTTTCTACGTGAAAATGAAATAATTTAATCATATAAATATTAAATAAATTTAATAATTATAAATTATTATAATATCAATCCAAATCTTACTCATAATCCTGGAGTTCCAAATTCATAAAGGTATTGGACTTATCATCTTGCTTGTATTCTTGTATAGGTCGATAATCGCTCCTCTAATATATCTCATAAAGATAAGAAGATAGTGTGAGATAAAAGTTATACAAATGTTCAAACTAAATACAATATTAGAGAAATAATTGTTAATGTAAAAAATTACTTTTTAGGAAAAATCGGTTTAAAACGAACTTAATTTTTTTTTAAAAAAAACAACTTTTCGAAAAAATAAAAGAAAACACAGTATCCACTTAATTTTTTTTTTAAAGAAATTAAGAAAACTTTAATAAGAATTTTAAGACCCTAACAGAAAAAGTCTCAAAATTTCAGAGAAATGGATAAGGGTTTAATTCTCACTTTTGAGAAGAATTCAATCACTCAAAAATGACCACTAACTCATGGTTGACCGTCGATTTACAACTCATTTGACTAACTTCAAAGAGAGAACAATGTTTTTTAAAAGAAAATGGAATTTGAAAATCTAGCCACATTCAATTGACTAACTTTTAAAATAAAAGAGAAATTGAATTTCTAAAATATAAATTAAAAATGACCAAGTGTTAAAGACCTAGACATGCATTTTTTTGAATTAAAGAACCGCAAAATCAAATTTAAATAAAATAACACAAAATGGCTAACTTTGGGCGAATTTAATTAGATTAAAACATGAAACAATAAAGGTTTAGTATTCAAATAAATACAAATAAAATACATAAAATAAAGTAAAAGAAGGGGGTTGAGAGTTTTGGGCCTTTAGCCCATTTCCATCAAAGAGGCTACTGCTCCAAGTTATGGGCCTTTAAGCCCTATTTTCGTTGTTACATATCAGCCAACTCCCTCCTGTACATCGTTTGTATATCCTTTTCAGAAAACCTGTGTAATTTCCTTGTTGTGATGAGGTCTGACTCGAAAATTGGATTTAACAATAACCCGAGGTGATGTGAGGGAGTAGAGTTCGCTTAGACCTTTGGGGGGAAGTGAGCTGAGACGATGATCTTCTCCATAAGTTCTACACCACCAATATGGAAATTCATCCATGAAATTGAAGTCTCCGGCTTCAAAAATTCATTCGAAATTGAATCGATTTTTGGTAAATTACTTTAAAAATGGAATTGTTGTGTGTCTTTTAAAAGAAATAAGGAACCCCTCTCCAATGGTGATGAATAGGGAGTATAAATAGCCCCAACTTAGGGCAAAATTCGAAGGGAAAAATTAGGGTCAAATTGGGGAAATTGGGGACGAAATTGAATTCGAAATCTATGAGAATCAATACACGTTCAACTCGTACCCGTCGATCTCGGATGGAAGACAATTGACTGCATTGGCGTGCAACAACTCAACAAATTCTCTCCAACGGCTAGGGTACAAATGGATAAGGGAGAAAGGGGAGAGGGACACGCATGTACTAGATTTGTTGAGGGTGAACGTTGGGGAATCTGGATTGATTTGGTTCGTTGAGGAAGAAGGGAGATGGGGAGTGAGACACGTGAGAATGGAAGAGAAAGAAGAAAATGGGAAAGAAAAGGGCATGTGGAATTCATGTGAGTATGTATATAATGTATTTGTATATGTGTATAGTTTGGCTGAAAGAAAAGGAATTGCGCCGGGTATATGGTAAGATTTGACTGGATTTAGGGATTTTGTGTTGGGCCTGGTCTGAAATTGGAGTTAAACAAAAGCTAAAAATGAATGGGTATAAAGTGTAAGGGGATTCAATTTAAAATTTAGCCAATTGATTGTAATCTTGACCAACTAAATTCGATTGACTACAAAATATAATCAAATTGAATTCGATTAACTAACTTGACTACACGATGAATTAATACAAATTAATTGAAGAGCTTTTAAAACTAGCAACTTGAAATAATTTAATTAATTACAAAAATAACAACTCTTAAGAAATAAAGAAAAATTTAATTGAGAAAATATTTTTTTGCATTCTCAAAAGCTAGTTAATTTAAATTGTTAAAATTAAAAGCTCGATGATTAATTTATACTACAGAGGGTAAAAATTGGATGTCAACAACTGCCCCTTTCTTTGGATATGATTGATGAAAGAGATCGTGGATAAAGAAACTTGACAAATTCAATTTTAGCCAATCACATCTTCATCTTCTGAAAGGCTTTTGATACGAACTTTGGGAAATCGTGGCCGAACTCTGATCTTGGGCTTCATGCATACTCAGGTTACATGAGAATTCAGGTCACTTATAGTTCAAGATGCTTGATTTGATACACGATTATCAAAGAATTCAAAAGCTATTTCGGAGTCGAATTATGGAGAGGCCGAAACACTAGGGAATAGCATAAGAGGAGGTTGGAGTACAGTCGAGTTTTTAACATTGAGCTCACCTATATATTCCTAACATGGGAATCAAACTGTTTGTAGTTCGACTCTATCAATTGAAAGGAAATCTCATTATGCTAAAATAATCTTCAGGTCAAGAAGAGTAACAAATAAATTGAGCATGAAAAAAAACGTCTTGCAACCTCTTAGCCATGATTGTGGTATACTTCACACCCATAAGTAAGAACTTACACGGACATAACTTTCAAGATTCTTAGTACATTTTCACTCGGATTTGAAAGATTGCTTCCAATGAGAGTTGAGATCACCGGGATGCAAATCTAAAAACTAACGAACTCAAAGAAAATACAAACATTCCTTCTGACAGAGGTGTGGTTGGATTATGGTGGGAGTCTCTTCTCAGCTCGAGTCCGAAGAGTTTGACACCCCTCTTCAGACTATGTACCAGTTTGCTGCTAAGAAAAAGTTCCACGTTGTGTTGCATCCTACTTGATGACGTCCACACCTATGGTTTGTTTGAGAATTCATCCTCTCGAATGCTCTCAAAAAAGTTGAGATAAAGCTTGTCAGTAGTAAATGAAACATAAATATGAATACAATTTGTGCAAACCTGGTTTAACATATCTTGAAGGAGATGACGATCCAATAGTGGATTAACATGTCACCCTGAAGAGGTGACGGTCGAATAAAAACTTGAACATGTCCTAGTGAGGGAAATGATATTCCAATAATAATTTTAACTATCCTGTCAAAGGGAGTGACATTCCAATAATAGTTAACCATGTCACGTTAAAGAGAGTAACGCTCAATAATAGTTTAACATGTCACGCTAAAAGAGGTGATAATCCAATAATAAGTCAATATGTCCCACTGAAGGAGGTGACGATCCAACAATAGTTAACATGCCACATGGAAGGAGGTGACGATCCAATAATAAAATAATATGCCACGCTGAAGGAGGTGACAATCCAATAATAAAATAATATGTCACATCGAAGGAGGTGACGATCCAATAATAAATTAATATGTCACGTTGAAGGAGGTGGCAATGCAATAATAAATTAATATGTCACGCTAAAGGAGGTGATGGTCCAATAATAAAATAACGTGTCACACTGAAGGAGGTGACAATCCAATAATAAGTTTAACGTGTCATGTTGAAGGAGATGATGATCTAATATTAAATTATGTCACGCTGAAGGAGGTCACAATCCAATGATAAAATAACATGCCACATTGAAGGAGATGATGATCCAATAATAAATTAATATGTCACGCCGACGGAGGTGATGATCCAATAATAAATAACGTGTCATATTGAAGGCAGTGATGCTCCAATAATGATTTTAATTGTTATGTTGAAGGAAGTGACACTCCAATTTGAAACTTAACAGAATTTGGAAAGAATAACATGTCAACAAAAAGCGTGAAAATTGAAATAACGAAGGACAAGAAAAAGTAATATATAAATTGTTGAATTGAGTTCTTAGCGCCAAAATAACTTCACTAAAAGATTAATTGTGTCTCTTTTCCTTGTGAACTTCTGCTTGATTCTTCAAAATTTGAGATAATCTTTTGAAAATCACCTTCAATCCTGGGAACAGTGCCTGCAAAGTTGAAATATGAGTAATAACAAAATTAACTAATCAATGTAAATGACATAACAGAGCATAAATTGAAAAGTGAAGTTATTCCGCTTGTATTGGTCTGGATGAAATCTTGTAATCTTGGCCATTGTGCCAGGTTATCTTATCATGCCTTGTGAATTCATAGTTCCTGCATCCAAAGAAATTATTAGTTTTGAAAGATCAATCTATGTTGGTTTTGCTTTGCCAACTTGATGTTTGTCAACCATCTGATTTGCACGCTAAATTTGTCTTGAAATGCAAGTCTGATAAAATTTTTGAGAGTCCTCCTCAAAAATTCTGCCCCAATTTAGAACACAAAAGAAGTGTTAACTTTCTTGTAGTTTTTGATTGATTATTTGAGAGAACCTCAAAAATCTTCCCTAGTTGCAACTTTAATGTCTATCTAACTCTGATTTGTTAGCAAAAGTCTTCTTCTAAAGAATTTTGAGATCCTCTCAAAATTTTGCCCCAGTTTTCATTATAACGAGGAATGAAAATCTTATAGGGAATATGACTGAGCCGGTATGGTGCCTATGTATCCTGCTGAGATGGGAATCAGGTCAAACGTAGTTCCAAGATAAAAGAGAAATTGAAATATTTTAGATAACATGACCAAAGCCAATAAAGGCCGCCTACGTATTCCGCTAGGAAAATCAGGTCGAACGTAGTTCACATTACAAAGGAAAAAGAATACAGAGGAAATGAAACCATAACATGCTTTTACAAAAGATAGAAAACAATGAAATGTGATTACAAGGATAGGAAACACTAAACTTCAAATGCAGGACTGGAAGATGCCAGAAACATGAACTCAAGAAAATCTCTCTTCTTTATGAATGGTTTCGCCACTAACTACTTGTAACACCCCGTGAAAGTTTACCAAAATGCCCCTAAAATGTATCATGCGCATAACACATTTTCTAAAGCTTCGATGGGAAATCCGATATTGGATTTGTGATCAACGCGGAAAATTGAGGCGGAAAATGGTCTCGACTTGACTTTAATGCGAAAAAACACGAATTATTTTTTCCCAAAGAAAGCCAAAACAGTGAGGTTTCTGCATCCAAGCAGCGATGCGCCTGGGACGCAAAACCACACTTGGTTTCTTTCTCCGAAATTTTGACGGAACTGATTTTCACCAAATATCACAAAAAATCAACTGGTGCATGTCCCGCACCAGTGTCCAAGAAACTAAAAATTTTCTTTTGACTTAGGAAAGGGTATTTTCATCCTTCCTAATATATTTTTAAGTCCCAAAATGAGTATCTAAGCCTGTATACATTCGAAAAGGTTTTATAACCCTATTTTTCTCAAGTCTAAACTACATTCTGAGAGAAGGAGAAAAAGATGAGAGGAGGGTATCGAGTCCAGGGCCAATTCGTGCAGGAAAATTGAGAATTCTTCAAACCCCAAGTATGTAAGTCTAAACGAATACATGAGATTGTTCTCTCATGTGTTCTATAGGTGGTCTAGATAGTAAATTGAAGGTTCTTGAGTCTAGATGCATGATTTCTTGAATATTTTCTTAAAAATTATATTTTTACATGTATTTTCATACGTAGATGATCATCATAAACTTATTTTCTTGAATTGAATATTTTCATGAGATATTGCACAAACTCTGCTTATTATTTTATTAAAAACTTGCATGAATGAAGATAGGATTGAGTCTAGAGCCTTGTTAGGAATGTGATTGTGATTGAGATTGAGATGTGGGAATGATGATGAGTTCGTAAAACTTGATAGTCCTTTTAGTCTCCATAAATAAACTCTAACGACTTGTCTATTCTATTGTCCCTAATGATTTTTCTTAGCTTTGAGCTACTGATTGAGATGTTTTTCATGATGAGAGGGTGAAAATCCTTGTGAGGCTGATTTGAGAAAAGATGATAAATGATGATTGGATGGATGTTAGCGTTTATGAGCAAGTTGAGTTTATATGAGAAGTATTGAGTACCAAGAGGGTTAGAGTGAGTCCCACTAGCACTCATAATTACGTGGCCAGCGTAGGTGAGGATTGACAGTGAACAACAAATGTTTCCTCAGTCCCAAAAGAGGACTTAATATTATCTCTATTTTGGATCCAATAATGTAAGGTATTGGGCAGATTCTACAACGACATTGCTTTGTTGTACCGCCACCAGCTCATAGGTAATGGGTGTAGGTCTGAGAAACTCCCATATAAGATTCCCTCTTGATAGCACTCTGATGTTAAGGTAATAGTATAGAGTGACGAATGTGATGGGTCATTTGTCTATTTTTTATTTTCTTAGATAGATATTTGGCATGTTGATTGCTTTCTATATTGAGTTGATTGTTTTTGTTATATCATTCTACATGTTTCCAGTTTCACTCAGCTATTTTACATACTACATTCCACGTACTAATGTCCCCCTCTGGGACTACATTGTTTCATAATGTAGGTACATGACTTGGAGAACGTTAATAGGCGTACCATTGAGGATCAGAGATGTTTAGCTGATTTGGTGAGTCTCGCTTACTTTGGAGGAAATCCCTTATGTTTATTTTCATCTTGACTTAGAGTTAGGGTGACTGGCTTTATTTTAATTGAGGTAGCCATGGGTCTGTCATTGGCACCACTTGATAGTGATAGAGGCTTCATAGACTAGAGTCGATTGTTAATGTAAGACTGTGAGCTAGTTCTCCCTACTAGCCTCTTTTATACTATATATATTTGAGAACTAATGATGATGTGCCTATATATCCCTTGATGTCTTCTGCTGATAGTAGATTGTATGACTAAATGGATCTGTTGAGGCCAAGTGGTTCGCTTGGGGACTAGCAATAGTCTCTAAGTGCCGGTTACATCTAGGGTACCCTCTCGGGACGTGACACTACTCCTTGTGCTCAGGAAGTGGATTGGCTTTCACATTAGAAGTCGGAGCAAGTTCAGCTGTCTTGTTATCAATCAAATCTTGAATCTTGTGTTTAAGGGTGATACACTTCTCAGTATCATGACCAGTAACCCTTGAGTGATATGCACAGTACTTATTTGGGTCATACCGATTCGCTGAAGTGTTGACAACTTCTACTGGGCGGAGTAATCTTTCTATTTTCAACCTCTTAAAAATAGAAGTCAATGATTCTGCCAATGGAGTGAAGACTCGTGGAGGCTTTCTCTTGAAATTGGGATAAGGTGCATGGTTTTGAATCGGTCCTGAAGTGTAATGTGCTACTTGCGTGTTGTAGACAGGATACTGTATAGCGGGATAGCCTGGAGGTGGTACACGATGATATGAGGTAGATCCCCAAGTCATTACTGCCATAACTTCTTTTTCTTTCTTCTTTCCATTTTAAAATGAACCAATTTGAGATGCTCTGTTATTGAACTGAGATACGTCAAACTTGTAATTCTTCCCATTTTAAGGCCATCCTCAATCATTTCTCTAGCTTTGATAACTTCAGCAAATGACTTTCCACCCATTGTCATCATTCGTTCATAGTATTATGGGTCTTGAGCTTGAATGAAGTAAGTGATCATCTTCGTTTCTTCCATTAGTTGATGTACTCTAGATGCCTCTTCTCTCCCATGTATGACATATTCTCGGAAGCATTCTATTGATTTTTGCCTTAGCTTTGTAATGGAGATTCTGTCAGGAGAGATCTCAACATGAAACTTGTAGTGATCCACAAAAACATTGGCCAAATCATCCCAAGTGCGGCATTTAGTCAAATCTTGTTTGGAGTATCTTTCCAAAGCTTTTCCAGTCATAGTTTGATTGAATAATTTGATTCTTATCCCTTCATTACTTCCAACTCCAATCAACTTTTCACAATAGATTCTCAAATAAAAGAAAGGATTTCTGATCCATCAAACTTTTTAAACTTTGAAATCTTGTAACCAGGTGGTAGCTCAACATCAGGAAACGTGCATAATTCTTCGTACCTCACACTTTGATTTCCACTAAGTCCATGATGGTCTTTCATGGCATCCTCCAAAATTTTCATCTTCCTATTCATCGCTTCAACATCAACAACTTCTGCATTACTTTCAATTTCAACATAGTGATCAGCATTTTGATGGTGAAATACTAGAATCTTGGTAACAAGTGGAGCAGTAGTAGAAGTATAGACTGGTGGAGCAGGATGTGTCATAGTTGGAGCCTTTGGAGTAGCAAGGGTGTAAACCAAGGGAACATTCTGAGTTGGACGAGTGAATGAAGCACTCTAAAGACGTGGCAAAAATATTTCCTTGATAACACTCATTTGAAGTCGGGAGCGAAGGTATCACATGATCTTTTTGGTGAGCATCTGGAGGTAGGTTCTGGAAAGCAGCTTAGTACTGTGTCACCATGAGGCTTAATTCAGCAACTCGTTGCTCTAGATGAGCAATGGCTTCCAAGTGTGATTCTGTTCCCCTACTGGTATTAGCTGCGATAGATGAAGCAGGTCATTCAGATGATGTGACCGTACTGATCATACTAGAGTTCATTTTTTAACGAACTTTCTTAGTAGTCCAAGTAAGAAATGATGAGTTTGTAGCAATATTCTTGGCCTTAGACCATGTGAAATATAAATGTCCTGTCAGTGGAAACTCAAAAAAGCTTTTCTTTGATGAAGCGAGCAAGTTCGATAACCAACACAAATCAGTCTCTCTTCTGAGAAAGAAAAAAATTCAAAAGGTAAAAAAGTTAGTCCATTAATCGTAACAATCAATCAAAATAACAAATAATATTTGTTTTGCCTAAACAGATTAATCCAAAATTTGAAGAAAGAGAGGTTTTAGAAGAATGACCAAATGGACAAAATTTGATCATTTATCGAACTGTAATGATTAAATTACGCGATTTGAATAAAACGTTCATAAATTGACTTTCTGGAAGGTTTAACTGGGTATAAAAGTGTTTGATTTGAAACAGAGAGAATATTTTGTAATTCTGGCTTATTTTGAGGTGAAAATTATTTTTAAAGAATAACAAGGTTAACGTGAATTTGAATGATGACCCAATTGAACATAAGGAGGATTTTAGGTGAATTTGGACAATGGACTCAAAAGTATTTTAGAAAGACTCAAAATATGTTCTAAGATTCTGGGAATGGAATAATGGACCAATCATGTTCGAGGAAAAACATATATATTTAACACATAAGTCATACAATGCGAATAAAGCCAATCATATAGAATTTAGCACATAAACGAAATATAACGCTTGCTAATATATATGTGACCCTTTACGCAAAGGGTAGGCCTAACGATTTGAAGGATGTATACATCATTTGAAACGTTCCATTGCCCCAGAAATATTACAATTTTATGAATAAATAGAATGGGGATAAATAACAGGGAAAAGAGGATATAAATAATTAGTCTCACGCAGGGGCACAACCCTAAACTAGGCCTTCAAAAATTTTCTTCTTGAACTTTTTGAATGTCTTTGGATGAATTGCCTTGCGAAGATCCAATTTTGGCTAAGATGTTAAAATAAAATCTCTATCCCAAGGATCAATGGTTCGTCAAATAACATATACAACCTTTAAATTTTAAACGCATAAATAAGATCGTCCAGTTGGGTTGGAGGCCACTTTGGACTCAAGGTGATCTTTCTCATAGGCCCAACACGCCTTACGTGTTGAGTCATCTTATGTCAATGCTCTTACAGGATTTTGTATCGATCTACTCTAGGTGGACTAAGAGTGGGTTTAATTTGATAATGGACCGAAGCGGACAACTTGGGCTAGGGAAGTTAACGACCATTAACCCTGCAAGATCAACTCATTTCGTTAAGGTACACCAATGAAAATATTGGATTAAACGGTTGCGACCCGCATAAACGTCATTTAAGTGGAAAATAAAAAATGTCGGATGACAGAAAATGCTATGCATGCAATGACAATTTGATATTCAAATTTAAACAAATAAAACTCAAATACATAATATTCCAAGTAGTCAAAGAAGTCAAATCTTATGGTTAGAACCTAATTAGTTCCCCAGCAGAGGCGTCATTTCTGTTAATGTAAAAAAGCGCTTTTTAGGAAAAATCAGTTTAGAACAAACTTAATTTAAAGAGAACCAACTTTTCAGAAAAATAAAAGAAAACAGAGTCGCCACTTAATTTTTTTTTAAAAGAAATTAAGAAAACTTTAATAAGAATTTGAAGACCACAATAGAAAAAGTCTCAAAATTTCAGAGAAATGGGTAAGGGTTCAATTTTCGCTTTTGAGAAGAATTCATTAACTCAAAAATGACCGCTAACTCATGGTTGACCGTTGATTTAAAACTCATTTGACTAAATTCAAAGAGAAAACAATGTGTTTTTTTTAAAAAAAAAGAATTTGAAAATCTAGCCACATTAAATTGACTACTTTTAAAATAAAAGAGAAATTGAATTTCTAAAATTTAAACTAAAAATGACCAAGTGTTAAAGACCTAGACATGCATTTTTTGAATTAAAGAACCGCAAAATCAAATTTAGATAAAATAATACAAATGGATAACTTTGGGGAATTTAATTTGATTAAAACATAAAATAATAAAGGTTAGTATTCAAATAAATACAAATAACATACATAAAATAAAGTAAAAGAAGCGGGTTGAGAGTTTTAGGCTTTTAGCCCATGTCCATCAAAGAGTTTGTTGTTGAAAGTTATGGGCCGTTAAGCCCTATTTTCGATGCTATATATCAGCCAGCTCCCTCTTGTATATCGTTTGTATATCATCTTCAAAAGACCTATGCAGCTTCCTTGTTGTGATGAGCTCTGACTCGAAAATTGGGTTTAATAATAACCCAAGGTAATGCGAGGGAGTGGAGTCCACTTAGATTTTTGGGGGGCAGCAAGCTGAGACGACGAGCTTCACCGCAAGTTCTACACCATCAGTATGGAAATTCATCTATGAACTTGAAGTCTCCGACTTCAAAAATTCATTCGAAGTTGAATCGATTGTTGAGAAATTACTTTGAAAATGGAATTGTTGTGTGTGTCTTTTTAAAAAAAAATGAGGAACCCCTCTCCACTGGTGATGAACAGGGAGTATAAATAGCCCCAACTTAGGGCAAATTCTGAGGAAAAAATCAGGGTCGAATTGGGGACATATGGGACGAAATTGAATTCGAAATCTATGGAAATCAACATGCGTTCAACTCATAGCCAACAATCTCGGATGGAAGACCATCAACGGCATTGGCGTGCAACAACTCAACAAATTCTATCCAACTGCTAGGGTACAAATGGATAAGAGGGAAAGGGGAGAGGGACACGTACGCACTAGATTTGTTGAAGGGGAACATTGGGGAATCTGGGTTGATTTGGTTCGTTGAGGAAGAAGGGAGATGGGGAGTGAGACGCGTGAGAATTGAAGGGAAAGAAGAAAATGGGAAAGAAAGGGGCGCGTGGGATTCAGGTGAGTATGTATATAATGTATTTGTATGTGTGTATAGTTTGGCTGAAAGAAAAGGAATTGGGTCGGGTATATGGTAAGATTTGACTGGGTTTACAGATTTTGGGTTGGGCATGGTCAGAAATTGGAGTTAAACAAAAGCTGAAAATGAATGAGTATAAAGTGTAGGGGGATTCAATTTAAAATTTGGCCAATTGATTGCAGTCTTGGCCAATTGAATTCGATTTTCTACAAAATGTAATCAAATTGAATTCCATTGACTAATTTGACTACATGACGAATTAATACAAATTAATTGAAGATCTTTTAAAACTAGCAACTTGAAATAATTTAATTAATTACAAAAATAATAACTCTTAAGAAATAAAGTAAAATTTATTTGCGAAAATATTTTTTTACATTTTCAAAAGCTAGTTTATTCAAATTGTTAAAATTAAAGGCTCGATGATTAATTTATACTGTGGAGGGTAAAAATGGGATGTCAACAATAATTATCGAATAATTTAGTCTCATCAACATCAACTTGATTTATCAAATGATCGAAATTTGAAGATTGTTTGATCAAAGCCTTGATCATCTGACTTCTCTGTGATCGTTCTATGAGTGCACATTAACTTCAGTTTGTGATTGTTGGTTTGAACTTCAATTTATTTGGTCCAACAACAAAATTTTTCATGAAATATATCCCCAATTCCTAAATTTGCTGTCTGGACCTAGTGATATTGAATTTTCCGACAAAAGCCTGAATACAATGCCCTTAAAAAATAAAAACAAAAAATTTGTAGTTAAGATTATATTATAAAGAATTTGAATAGATATATTGTAGTAAAATATGCATGAACTATGTATACCTTCTCATCCCGCTAGAGCATCTCTAATGACAATAGGTTATTTGAATTTTCGCATTCTGAAATTTGCAACAGTCGTATTATGCAAACTTTCAAATTGCATTGCATTTTCGTACTCGATATGTCATTTAAGTCAATTTTAGTAGACATATTTTGAAATATCTATTGAACTCGTAGATGAAATTTAAATAAATATACAGTGATTCTTAGTATACAATAAGATGTATATAGTATTTGATTTGCAATAGGTTATTTTATTTAGATAACCAATTTTCAACGGGTTATTTTGCTTAGATAACCATCTATACCTTTCATCCTTATCCTGTCAGCTAAAGAGTTCTAAATAAGCTTTTAGAATATTTTGTTAAGATTGATACTATTATTTTGAAGATTGAAGAACAGAATTCTTCTCAAATTTTTGAGTTATGGTATCTTTAATTTTAAATATTTTAAAAACATTAATACGTTCAAAAAATAATGATATACACATCAATATATTTTTTAATATTTTAATTTTTATTGTATTCTTTTGGTCTGCTGCTCCACTATTTGAATGCTTATCTAGGGATTCGTCATCAAAACAATAATGTCTTCAGCTCTTGGATGAAATCTTGCATATAAATTTCTTTTTAGGCTATGATCATTCTGTTCCTAGTATAGAATTCTTGTTAATTATACATAGATAAATGAGTCAAACTATCGTATTAAACTTTATTTTGTAATATTTGAAAATGATAAGTTTATGAAATAGTAAAGTTTATTTACAACTTTTTATTTTTAAGTTAATTATTTTTTTCAACTAAAAGCCTGAAATTTTAGATCTTTTATTACATTATTTATTAGCTTTATCTTAAAATTGCCAAGTAAGTATTTAATAACTTGCCACTTGGTTGCAAATTACTCTCATTTATTATATTTATATAGATTTTGCATTGGTTTCTATAAAACTTAAAATACATAAAAGGACGAAGATTGCTTACAATCTTCTTTACTGGTTTTCATCTCCTACAGTTACATCTAATGTTTTAAGAGAGCAGTATTCTCTATTGCTCCTTGTTTATGCCTGACGATTAACATGATGCACCCCTTTTTTTTCAATTTTAAAAATAATAACTATCCTCACTTCACAAGTTACATTTCAAAATTTTAGGGGTAGTTATAATTGAAATATATATTTTTATTTTCAGATTTTATATTAAAATTCTAAAATTTAAATTTATAAGTGGGGCACTACTATCTCTCCTTAAAATTCTCCCTATGCATATATTTTATTTTTGACTTTTAAAATTGATAATTATGTTCACTTCATAATTTTAAATTTTAAATTATAGGAAGTCATATTTCTAGTTTTTATTTTTATTTTCATATTTTATTTTTTTTGATAATATTTAATTAATTCTAATTTAAAATTTAAAAATAATTGTTGTGTTGATATGTAGTACTTTTTCCTCTCTTGTTATATATAGACAGATATTCCATTACCATTATCTATAAATTAACTAATCTAACTGCTTCAAATCAAATTTTGATATCTATGTTTTTTTAAAGCAAAAATTGAGCGTTTTTCATTCATATCAAGAAATATACAAGTGAATATTTGCAGCCTGGACAAGCTACATCTTCATATATTTCCTATGCCAAATAAAAACAACTAAATAATATCATAATGGTAAAGACAATTGCCATTTTGCATTGTTCCTTCCTCTGATGTGTAGATGCAGTACCATATCCTTGATCATCAATTCCAAATGAAAAGCCAATTTCTTGAATCGCATACCGTTCCTAGTCCTCCATATATCATGCACCATCAAGACAAACATATAGGTTGTTATTTTCGCAAGTGCATCTCTTCTTCTAGCCAACTGGTTTGTCCGGTCCACTTCAACCTCCCAGTCCTGAGTTTGTCTTCTATGTCCCAGCCAGTACAGCATACGACTCCATAGTCGCCTGGTTACATGACAGTCAAATAATAGGTATACAAAGGTTTCTACATGTTGGTTGCAGAACACAATATGGAGGTACACGTAAACTTCAGCTGCCTTGGATTTAGCGCTGGAACTCAAGTGAAGCTAAGAGAGAAAACAAGTACAGAAATAAAAAGATTGATTTATTTCATTGTGTAGAACTATAGAGCAATCAACTATTGCCTCTATGTATATAAGTATTAATAACAACCTAACTAACTAACTAGGTATTGTTAAGCTTACTCTAACCAACTATAAGTTAGTTACAGATTTCTAACTAACTGTCATAGCACTGGCTTCAATACTCCCTCTCCAACTGGGTGGTAAGAACACATTCTTCATTCCAAGTATACCCAGTAGATAGTGATGTTGAGCCTTTCCCAAACCCTTAGTCAGCAGATCAATGGATTGTTCCTTTGTTCCTATGTGATGAGTTCTGATTAATCCTACTTGTATTTTTATCCTCACAAAATGTCAATCAATATCTATGTATTTATTTTGCTTATAAAATATTGGATTGGTTGTTATACTAATGCAACCTTGCTATCACAATAAAAACAGAGCAATAGGCTGAACAACTAAAATCCCTATCTCCTTGAATAAGCCTGTCAACTAAGTTAGTTCTGCCACAATTGATGTCATGCTTCAGCTTCTGCTGAACTTCTTAAAATGGTGTCTTATTTTTTGATTTTCAAGACACTAAGGAAGATTCTAGTTTAATTACATATCCTATGACTGATTTTTAGGTCTATGGACAGCTGGCCTAATCTGAGTCACAATAAGCAAATAATTGGTTATTGGTTGTTGAAGTCATAAGAAACCCATGGCCAGGAGCATTCTTAATGTATCTAATGGCTCTAATAGTATCCTGTATGTGTAACTCTTTTGGATACTGCATTGTAATGACCGGTCATTTTGAGATTTAGTCCCTTTGATTTTTTCTAAATGATTTACCTCGTAAAATTTTAGTGGGTAATTTGGACTATTTGATAACTAAGACTGTTTAATTTATGGGTAAATTTAAATAATTAATATAAGTGGTGGGTTAAATGTTTTCTTTTTTAAAAAAAACCCCTATATCACTAGACACATATATTGAAATAAGTTAGTGGGATTTAACAGTTTCAGAGGAAAAAAAATATAAAAGAAAAGGAGAAAGTACCTACGTAACTTGAAGGTGGCGCTACTGCAGGTGAGATTCTCAATCTTTCACCTTGTCACATGGATGTGTAGAATAAGTCATTAAAGTTAAGAATATGTATACTAAAGGAATGCGGCAATTAAACAATTCCCACCCCTTTCTACTTTAGAATTAATATGTAGGATCTTGTATATATACATCCATATATGTTGGGTCATTATATTCATGTTGTTGTTGTTTAAGAAAGTGAGAAAATGTTAGTGGGGCAATCAGGATCCCATGATGAGGTATTCACTAGGAAAATTATGAATTCATATGGACATTAGGCACTTCTATATGTTTTACGTTTTTAGGAAAAGAAGTACAATTAATGTTTCATATGTTATGCCTC
>JAOTQR010081256.1:0-39971 GCA_025774065.1 Solanum ossicruentum | reverse complement strand
TCAAAAAAGATGTACAAGATTCTATACACTTAACAAAGGTTAAGAAATTCACTTGCCTTATCTAAAGTCTTGAATCACATCAATTACGAAGATTTTCCCTTTTTATGACACTCCAATTCACCAAGATCTATTCAAATATAGCATCATAATTATATAATAAATCTAACGCCACTAAAATCAATTAATTCAGATGAAAAGGGTAAAACGATCCAAAAAATTTCATCATCCGAAAAATACCATCAGAATCTTGAAATTTTCACATGAAAATATTCCTCAAGTGATAAGGAATTCAACGGCTGAAACCAATTCAACAATGGAGCTAATATGAGGAAAATTGCATGTTAAAGTTTTCGAAATATGTTAAAAATGCAGCAGTAAAATCACGAATATTATCTCAAATGATGCACCAAAATTAATTTCTGAAGCTCTTATGGTGTTGTCCTCGGAAAAATATATAATTTATCCTTTTGAATCTCTCAAATCCGATAAAAATTGAGAGAGAAATCGTTGGTTGAAGTTTGGAGAAAGTTTGCGATCTTCTCTCCTCTTTCTTGGAAAAAAATCCTCAATTTCTGCAGTTCTTTTAAAGTGAAAGAACTTGGAAGGATATTGATTGAAAGAATTATCTTTGATTCTTGAATTCTTGACTTAAGACTCTTTAGAGTTCTTGATGAAAAACCATAATTCTTGAAGAAAAAGTGTCAAGAAATCCTTTCTTGGGATTCTTGAATTTGTTTTCTTAAAACCCTAGGTTATGATTTAAAATCTTATTAGAGCTTCGTGAATAGATGAAGAAATTCAGGTAGGGTAGATTGAAATTCATGAAGAATACTTACCTGAGGAGGAATCTTGGAAGCTAATCCTAACTTGATGACTTTCTTGATAATTCTTGAGCGTTTATGTTTAGGAGAAAAGGGGAGGGTTTTGATCATGAAAACTGATGTTTTATATGTTTTAGGGACCATAAATAGACTTCAAAAAGTGTTAGGATAAAAATAACCCTTGAAATATAAAAAAAAACGTCATTAACTCATCCAGTGAGGGTGCGCGATGCGCTCCGGACGCGGACTTTTGGACAGCTCTGCACCTCTCCACTAAAATGGTGATAACCTTCTATTCCGAAATCCGATTAACATAAAATTAGATGCATTGGAAAGCTAATTGGAATATCTTCGATTTGATATATTATGAATCATCCAAATCATTATACTTTCGGAGATATGGTTATTTCAAATCGACACTTCTATCAACTCATACGAAAACTTAGCTGCTAGAAATTATTTGAACTTGGCTTGATGTAAAAGATCCCTCATGACTCTAAATCACATATAATATATTTTAAATACTTAAGAATTGCTCCTAGCATATATATACAACCTAAAAGTCACTAGTCCACCTACCTTTTATAAAATTGTATGTTAGAACTCAAACCCTAAGAAAGTTTTTAGTTTAGCTTCGTACTAGAGGGTTCGTGCGACCTTAGATCTTCTCCAATTATATTCCCACATTAAGAATTTGACTTTAACACTTATATACAATTAAGAATCATTAAAAAAATTCTATATCCTACGAAGAATGACTCAGTCTTAGCTGAAACAAAATTTTGGGGTGTTACATTATGGTTGTATTATGCACGACATCTTTGAGTAGGAGGCTGTGAGACATTTTCGGAAATGTTTCCCTTCTTCATGTTCTATGCCATTCTATAGAGTTGAGGTAAGTTTTTTTGCCTTAACGAATCTTCATTGCCATGCTAGTTGATCATGTCTAATACAAGAGGAAGAAGAACCCGTGCTCCTAAGGGACAACCGACTCAAGGCGAGCTTCAGGATGCTCTCACCTTGCTAGTTAAAGCTATGGGCCCATCAATTTAATCAAGGGACCCAAGCCCCTCGTGCTCCTACCCCAGGATCTAGACTGAGGGACTTCATCAAGATGAATGAAACGACCCTGAAAAGTTCACAAAAATGTGCCTCAGAATGCCTGAAATTCTATATATCTTGTAATTCGTGTGCGATATCAAAAATTCGACTTCATATTCTTCTTTAGAGGGTCAATATTAGTGGAAAAGGGGTCTAACCTCGATTCAAGAGCAAATAATTAGTAATGTCAATTTTGGAAATTTTTTTATCCAGAATCGATTAGCGACAACACCATAATGTGCAGTTGTCGTGGACATGTGTTAGTTTGGCCTTTGCGATAGTTCCCTCTTGCAGACCAGCTGTACACCTATGTTTTTTGTTGCCAGTGATTTCTATCTCGGTCCAAGGCTTTTGGGTCTTGGGCCTAGGTGTTCTCAACTGTGTTTTTACCAATACTTGGCCTTACTTCACCCTTACATCATCCTAAATATTCCCCAATACTCACTAAAATACTTAGCCATATATTCACTTCAAAATTCAAGTCCCAAGCCCTCATCCTAAGCTAAGGTTTTCCTTTAAAGTCCTTCTTCAAGCTTCAAGTCTCTACCTCCAATCTTCACCAAGTTCACCTCCAAGCTATGGTATGTGGGTTTCTTTCATGGATTCCTTTCACCCATGATACTCAAGCTTCCTTTACTCAAATTGCATGATTCAAAGTTAATTTTCAAATGGGTATTGCTTATTATGAAATTCACTGCACACTATGTTGAAGCTATGTGAAATTGTGATTGTTTTGCAATGTTTTGATCTATAAATCTTTGAGTTATTATAAGGTTTGAGGAGGGGTTTTGATGCATGTTGCTTGAGCGTATTACAAGGTGTTGATTGATAGTTTTACAATGAATTTTACTGCATGATTTCATTCGTATATTTCATGGTTTTATACTAGCATTATACACCCTCTAAGTGTTTGATAAAATGTCCAGATGTGGGTTCTTGAGGAATTGAAGGTCTAAAGCATGAGATATGATATGATTGACTATATGATGATGAAATAAGGTTATGTATATGATAAATTCTACATAAAGTTTTGCATTAGACTATGCACAATTCAGGGGGGCTAAGAACCCAAATAACCTAGATAGGGGTTTGTACTCATCAACCTAGTGAAAGGTTTGTACTTCTCCCCCTAGTAATGGGATGGCATCATCACTAACCTAGTTAGGGGTTTGTACTCATCAACTTAGTGAAGGGTTTGTACTTCTCCACAGGGATGATAGGGTGGCATCATTACTAAGCTAGTGAGGGGTTTGTACCTCATCACCTAAGTGATAGGGCGACATCATCAAATCTATCAAGGGGTTTGTACTTTGGAATCTAGCTTGGTCACTTCTACACATATGATATCCTATATGAGAATGAGTTACTTAAGCATATTTTACTTATGCATTGATCATATATGTCATATTGTTATATTATGCCAATTGCCTATTGTTATGCATTTTGACTACTATGCCTAATTCTTGTTGCATTGCATCCTACATACTTAGTACATTTAAACACACTAACACATACTCTTACCTACATGATGTCACCATGTAGGGATTGGTGCCCAAGTTGATCATCCTTCTCCTCCACATGGTTAGATAGTGCTACTCCAAGCTTATGGTGAGTCATCTATTTCGGGGACTGTGGTTATATCTCTTCCCTATTATCTATGTACTGATACACTACCATATGTTATATTTGACTATGAGGGTGAGCCCAGTTATCTTGTCTTGGACCCCTTTCTATGTTTTAGAGGTGTATGTTGTACAAAGTGTGTACTATGTATGAGCTTGACTCTTGACTTTTGACTTTGATGTTTATGCAAGTTTCCCGTAGTCCCCTTTCCCTTACTTTAAATAATATGTTTTTTATGCTTTCGCAACAAAGGATGTGTGACGACATATTAAGAGGCCTGTTTAGGATCCCTTTGGATTCTCCATTTGCTGTGTCACGTCTAAGCCCTAGGCTTGGGTCGTGACAATTTAGACTCACGGTACAACAAACAAATATATCTATTTTTTGAGTAGTCAGCAATAAAATTCATGAAATACTCATATACACCTCTCACATGTATGTTCATTGGGCCACATAAATCAGAATGACTTAACTCTAATCTATCATTGGCTTTTTTTTTAGGGGAAAGGTCTCTTAGTTATTTTTCATTCTAAAAAAGATTCACAAGTTTGTATTGGCTTCACTTTTAATGAACTTAAAGGTCCATCTTGAACCAACCTTGAAATCCTGTCTAGATTTATATGGCATAGATACAATTGTCATAAATAAATCTCATTAGATTCAGAAAAACACTTTCTTTTAGTTGAAAGTTTGACATTATTCAATTCTTTAGTTTGTTGCAGTTCTAGAGAGACATTAATAATCTAAAGACCATCAATTGATGAATCCACAGTGATAAAATATTTATTATAACTAATAACACAACTGTTATCATAAAAATTAACTTCATGATCATCTCTCAAAGCTTTAGAAACTGAAATCAAATTTCTTCTAACAGCAGGTGCATATAATGCATCTTTCAAAATTAGAACTCTACCACTACCAAACGAAAGGCTAAGATTCCCTAATGCTAAAGCTTGATTCGTTAAGCCATCTGCTTGAAAAACACTAACTTCACCTCTAATAAGCTTGCACGTTTCTTGAAACACTTGCAAAGTAGCGCAGATGTGATCAGTGATTCCCTAATCTACACACCATAAAGTGGTAGAAACAGCTGCTAAACATGTTTCAACGACAAGTGAAAGTGAATTACCTAAATTGTTCTTCTTTTTTGCTAAAAGAACTGACACTGTGCCTTCTAATGGTCTTGCATCAGGCAATGAAAACACTTGCCCTTAAGATTTTTCGCGCCTCCACTTGAAGGTGCAACTGCCTTACCTTTTTGACTCTTTTTCTTCTTTTGTCTATCTTTTGGTTTAGAAGTAGAACCTTTCTCAACATGTAATGCCATAGGTGGTACCTGTTATCTGATAATTGTCTCTGTCGCCTACAGCTTATTCAACAATTGCGCCAAAGATAAACTCATCTTGTTCATATTATAGTTCAGGAAAAATTGTTGAAAACTATCTGGCAGTGATTGCAATATCATCTCAACTTGAGATTCATTATCAATTTTAGCCCCTATGATCTTTAGTTCATTTAGAATACTGATCCTCTTTAGAACTTGGTCTCTTCCAAGAGTACCTTTATCCATTTTAGTGTTCATAAGATCTCTCATGGCTGTCTGCTTAGCTGAGCAACTCTGGTCCCCAAACATTTGTTTGAGATTCTCCATAATCTCAAAAGTATATGACATAGCTTGATTATGATGTTGCATTACATTTGACATTGGATCTAGAATATAACATTGTACCATCATCACCTTTTGGCATTTTATATAAGCCAACTTTTCCTCATCACTACACTGTTCATCAGTTTTTAATAGACACTCTTTATGGAGTAAAAATTTGAACTCTTCAGCAGTTAATACAATGTCAAGATTTCTTCTCTAGTCAATATAATTAGGACCCTAAAGTTTATTTTAAATCAAATAGTAAAAATGGGGTTAAAAGGAGACATGTTCAATCTGAGATGAAAAAAATTACAATCGGTCAATATACATTCATATAAACATTGAATCTTTGGGATTTGATCCTACACCGCTGCTCAAGACTTCTGTGGATCGACTCTATTACCTAAGTTAATTCCTAAGTTTATCTCACATCATGAGATAAGTACGCAGTTATTATTGTATCGGCCCAAAGCTCCCTCTTTCCCAACTCGAAGGAGAGGCCTTTTTCGGGTTATCTAAATAATAAATTCAAACTCATCATGTCTATATATATATATTCATGCATATTGAATAGTCAATAATTGGGATTGGAGAACTGCTCATACAATATACATATGTAATGACTAATTAGTCACTCCATAAAGTTATATAGACAAAACTTAGTTAGAGAGTTTGCCATTACTTTGAGTTAAGTGAAAAATCAAAAACCCTAATTACATTTATCCAATCATATATTACTCAATTTGGGAGAGTTAATATAGATTATCAAACTAGAAATTAAATACGTAATGACTTGTATTAAATTCATCTATTAGGGAGGAAGATCTAACCTAAAACATAAATTTAATACTCCATTACGATTTAATTTTTTTGCAATTATAGGGAAGGAAGTGAAAATCACAAACCTTAGTTACATTGATCCAATCATATATTACTCAATTCGGGAGAGTTAATACATATTATCAAACTAGCAAATATGTAATGACTTGTATTAAATCCATCTGTTAGGGAGGAAGGTCTAAGTCAGCCCATAGATTTAATCCTTCATTACTATTTAATTTTTGGTAATTATAGGGAAAGAAGTGAATATCAAATATCCTAGTTACATTGCACTCTCCCCCATATCTATGTTATTGCTAGCCTTTTTTTTCCAGAAGACATTCAACAAATTGCCTCCAAATTTCAAATGTAGTCCAAGAATCGGGGGAGGCGGGAAGAATTTGAGAAACACAAAGACTATGCGGGCTGTGAACAAACCTGTGGATATCACTCAAGGAAATTGCAACTACAAGAAGCATCAAGACACTAAGGCCAACTTAGAGGACATTGATTACAATGCTAGAAAGAACCATGTAAAAAAGAAGATGAGTCATAATGTTACAGAGAGGCCACAAATGAAATCATGTATTAGGAGGCAATCAAACAAATGAAAATAGGCATACAGAGAGAATTAGAAATTAATGGCTATATTGTAATTAGTTATATCAGCTAGCCATATTTAAATCTATATATATTTCAAACTGCAACTGTACTGACTCTTTTTTAGAAATAGTTTCTTATTGTTTTTAACAATTTCAAGTCTTCTAATTATCACTTTATCGAGCACCTTTAAATCAGAGCATGCAAAATTTATATACATAAATAGGAAAACATAGAAATCTTATCAATTCTGATGAGACCATTATTTTGATCATCTAAAAAGGTGTACAAACATGCACAATGAGCCTGAAAATGTACATGATTACTTTAAATATTCTCCATTAGTGCCTTATTAGTGCACAATATTGCCCCAAATCCCTGTGTACTATCCAATTATGATACCATACAACTATGCAGAACATCAAAGTGATGGTTATGGGAAGGAGGAGCTAAATTAGAGGACAACAAGAAGTTGGAAACTAATGTTGTCATACTTGCAACATGTTTTTATGGGATGAAAAATATCAAAGACATATTACCGGATCCCATTTGCAGTCTGGTATATTTCCTCGCAGGCCTGATATCCTGGTATGGGTAATTACACTCTCTCTAAATACAATACTTGTACAAGAAAATATAGGTAAGCATGTTATACTAAAAAGTCTTCATTTACAATTCCTTGATAGGGTACAATCCAATAGTTGATTCCAAATATGGCTTTCATGGGTTACCTAGAAAGTGTTTTGAACCTGCATTCAACTGAGATACGTTGCATATGGCTCTCACGACTTGTTGATGATCTATTTAAGCTTTCATCTATGGAGAAAATTATTGAATAGATAACAAAAAAGATGGATATTATGAAGAGGATGAAAAGATTCTATAAGAGAAATTGCATATCCACCCACTTTCAATATCAACCATACCGTTGAAATCTTCCAAGAGATGGAATGGCAATTTTGGAGGAACATATACTGGTTGGCGGAAGCCTTTAGCACCTACAACAACTAAGATAATGCAGAGGAGAATAACTTCATTCAATAACATTCAAAAATTTCCTACTTAATTAGCTTATTATTTAATGTATATATGCACAATTTACTAGAATATAAGTAGTGGTTATGGTCGACTCGATAGTAAGGAAGGAGTAGTCTGTATTTTTACTTGGTGATTTTTTAAAGATTTTCACCTCATTCATCTTCCCCATTATGTACATAATGAGAATAATACATACAACAATAATAAAAAATCAACGATGAAAATATTCTCATTATGAACTCTCTTATACATACGCAAGGAAGGTAACAAAAAAAGAAAGAAAATGGGTTCTTCTTATACTCCTTAAAACCAAACCAAGGATACTTACTTAGAAAAGCATGAAGGGTGATTTAGCAAACATTAGAACATCACTGGATATACAATAAGTGCTTATGACACTTTCAACGGGGCACATAATGTCATTTCTTAATTTTCTTAACCAGCATAGGTATCTGAAAAGATGAATGAGTGTTGGTATTTCTTCATTCACAACTTGTTCTAAGGTTTTCGAGTATCCCATCTCTCAATGTGCTGCAAGTTCATCATTATGCTTCTCAAGGAAATCAACAAACCGCAACACTATACATGATCTTTTCTGAAAATAATTGTTAAGAGAGCACATTATGGTCCATGCTTAAGTAAGACAAGGCTTCAAACAAGAAGGATTTGTCCGCAGAGGCGGATTGATTTCTTATATGACTCAACTAATTGTTATTATCTCAAAAGGTTATTTTTCTTCTTGATTCCAATTTTATTCAACAAAGAAAATGACTTCCTAAGAAATTTACTTAAGAAGAGGTGGATGACCATATGATAGACGACAAAAATATTTATGTGAAAAGTACTAAAGTGAAAGAAATGTTGAAATATAAGCACATTGAATAGATTAATGTGTTCAGTGTTGAGAGCTTAAAAGGTTGAACATATTAAGTTTAAATTCTGAATTTGTCTTTCACTGTTGAGACTAAAGAAAAGGTTATGAAAAGATAAGAAGGCTCAGTTACTATATGTAAGCTTACATAAGTAGTCATTTTAGGCCATGAACCCTCATCAAATGCTTTACGGACAGCAGAGACTGCACAATTGACGTCTTCAGTGTCGACCTCTGCAATAGTATGCTTTTCAGATTGGAAATGATTATTATATATTAGTTGAACCACTCAAGCACATAAGTTTGTCTCCCCGGCAATGCACCAGACAACTATCATACTCCTTACTCTCGCTCTAAATATCTTGTTATACTTATACAGCTAAGTCACTTGAGATATACGTATTTGTATTGCGAAAGCACAAAAGGTGTCGCATAATTTGGGATAAATTATAATTGAAGCATAAATCTAAGGTCAAAATAGAATGTTAAAAATTCAAAAGTTTCTTACAGGTCGCAACAGATCAAGCGGACCGAGCGGTTGTTGATGCATTTATTCATGGGGATATCTCATTTTTTTATAAAAATGGATGTCTTCTTAATCTTTTTATTGTGAGGGAATGATTGGATATCTTCATAAATAACTTATTGTGACATCCTATAACTCCATGCTCTTGTATCCATGTTTCAAGCATCATTTGGTTAGGTTGGGGTTATATTAGATTCATGGGAGACTCCTAGTACCTAAAAAAATTCAAGACTTCCCTAAGAGTTGATTTTTGGGTGATGGTTCATGCAAGAGTTTTAAGTAGCATAAATTTTAGCACACTTGGAACTGGGTTGTCCATATCATGGCAAATGAAAGCCCTTTGAGTTAGCTTATCAACACACTTTGTTTCACCTCATTTAGTGTTCGTAGTCAAAAGTTATGACTGTTTTACTAAAGACTTCTAGTGCAGAGTTGCACCAAGAGCCCACAGGTATGAGTCATAGGTCGGGGTATGACTCATAGGTCAGGTTTGTAGCGATTTACAGAACTTCAAAATTGGTCATACTAGTCTGTGAGGGGTCTTATGAGTCGTAGTGCTACCTACGGGTCATAATGGGGCCCGTAACAATCGTTAGACAGCTTTTTATGAGGGTTATTTTTGTCCTTTCCCTCACTTTATAAGCTCTAGATTGACGTTTTTACGCTCATTCAAGGTCCCAAAACCCTTAAGTTCTTCATTGTATTGGTAAAATACTTTTTCAAACCCTTATACTAATATTTCACTTTAAAATCAAGCATCCAAATCTCTTCCAGATCTAAGGATTTCCTTTAAGCTTCAAGCCTCCATTTTCAATCTTCAACAAGAACTTCTCCAAAGCTAAGGTATGTGGTTTTGAACCATTGGGTCCTTTCCGCCATGGTGTCTAAGCCTCCTTTCAACTAATATTGCATGATTTATAGTTGATTTTATATATGGGTATTGTATATTGAGAAATTTACTACACAATGATTTTAGTTCATGAAAGTATGGTTGTTTTAGTATGTTTTGAGCTCTAATCTTGGATCTAGTGTTCAATTTGATGAGGGATTTTGATGTGAATTTCTTGGGAGTGTTGCAAGGTGTTGATTGATGGTTTTATGATAGATTTTCTCCATGATTTTATTTCTAAATTGCATGGTCTTTTACCCCCATCACACCCCCCATGTGTTTGATAAAATGTCTAGCTAGGATTTCTTGAGGAATTGAAGGTCCAATGCATGGCTCATGAGTTGAATAGTGTTATGATGAGTATATAAAGATGAAATGATTATGGAATGATGATGAAACAATGTTATACATATGATGTATAATGATGAGAGGAAATATAGGTATATGATGACTTTATGATGATGAAAGTATGTTGTACATGTGTTGAATTCATGAAAAGTATCTATGATGTTGCAAGTTGATTGACTTGTTGAGGGGGTACCAAGCGTCAATCCTCTTGTTGAGAGGATGCCAAGTCTCAATCACCTTGACAAGGGGCGCTAAGATTCGGTTGCCTTGTTGAGGGGGAACCAAGTGTCAATCATCTTGTTGAGAGGGTGCCAAGTCTCAATCACCTTGACAAGGGGTGCTAAGCCTCGGTTGCCTTGTTGAGGGGGTATCAAGCCTCAATCACCTTGTTGAGAGAGTGCGAAGTCTCATTCACCTTGACGAGGGGGTGCCAAATCTCAGTAGCCTTGTTGAGGGGATACCAAGCCTCAATCACCTTGTTGAGAGGGTGCCAAGTCTCAATCACCTTGATGAAGGGGTGTCAAGCCTCGGATGCCTTGTTGAGGGGGTATGAAGCCTCAATCACCGTTCAAGGAATGGTGTCTCTTGGAGTTGGGAACTAGTTCACTTGGTCTATTCTTCACAATTGATATCCTAAATGAGCATGAGTTACTTAAGCATATTTTACTTATGCATTGATCACATATGGCATATTACTATATCATGCCTATTGTCTATTATTATGCATGTTGATTATGATGCTTATCTCTTGTCACATTGCATCCCACATACTTAGTACATTCAAACATACTAACGCACACTATATGCCTACATGATATGACCATATAGGAACCGAAGCCCCGCTTGAGCATCTCTACCCACATGGCTAGTACGGTTTCACTCAAGCTTATTAGTGAGTCCTTCATTCCGGGGATGTTGGTCTATGTTTCTTATGTTATTTATTGATTTCTTCATCTTTATTGCTATTATGATTATGAGGGTGAGTCCGGTTACTTTGTCTTGGCCCCCACTAAGTATCTATGTTTAGAGGTGTTATTGAACAAGTTATGTATTACGTTTGACTTTGACTCATCTATGTTACTTAAGTATTAAAGTATCTCTTTCTCCCTTAGTCCCATTTCCCCTTGTTCATGTTTTTATGATATTTTATATTGCTTTTGTAACTAAGGATGTATAATGATATGCTTTAAGGCTTGTTTGGGGTTCCTTCGGGTTCCCCATTCGCCAGTCACATCTAGGCCCTACGCTTGGGTCTTGAAACATATTGTCTATAATAGTTTCCTAAGTTCTTTTTAGATGTATATTGTCAACTGAGAGTTGAGAGCATCTGATAAAAGGTCAAACAAGAAAAGGTAATATAGTTTACTGATCTGAAATCAAATAGCACAAACTTCTGTTCATATGTCACAATTCGTCACCACTGCATGTACCTCTAGAGGCTGGTGGACACCAATATTTTTTTATGACAACATTGTCATCTGCAAAATATTTCAATTGGCATGTTTCAAATCGAAACAGCCTGACTAAGGCTCATCAGAATATCTCTCATCATTATAACCTAGTAATTAAGTATTCAATCCTGACCATTTTGTAAGAAGGCGAGGGAAACAGTGCAAATCTTCCAAAGCTGATTGTCGAATCAAGAAGCCCATAGAGGAGTAATGCAATCGATACTGCAACTCAGAATGAATGGTCGCTTTGCATCCAAGGATGGTGTCAGCATATCATTTGTATAGTCATCACCATTAACAACACTAAGTACTTTTGTATGAGTGTGTCTTTGGGTAGAAGAGTTAAACCACGAGATTAGTGTACAACCCCACAATTCTTTGCACAAATGAGTTAAGCGCCAAGCAGCATTGTTGATGCAACTATTGAAACTTATGTTTATTTTTTGTCGAAGGATCACATTGCTTTTGTAATCCCGATAAAATTACCAAAATACTCCTAGAGGAGATATGCGCGTATAAAATAGCTTCCCATGCTCTAATGGTAAATTCAAGGTTGGATATGAGATTGACATGAAAGATTGAGTAGGGAGGTGGTCTCGATTGATTTTTAGAGCAATCGAATCAAAAGATAATTTTTTGATGCGAAAAGGATTTCCAATGAGGGTGAACAATAGATGTGCAACACGTACCTGCCATGGACCATCACTTAGTTTGGTTCCAAAAGTTTTCTATGGGATTAGAAACCTTGTTCAAAGAATTTTTGATGGAAAAATCCAAAAGTTTGACACTGTCCATGTCGGGGACCCCATGTCCCGAGTTTCAAATTTTGTGAGAGGCATTTTAGACCATTCAAAACTCCTCCTGGTCCTAAAACATGATAAAAATTGGTCATTTTAAGCATAGAAAAGGCTTTAAACCCCATCTTATGTCCTTGAAAAATACTAGTGCTAAAGATGAGAGAAAAGGAGCATAAAATTTAGGAGTTCAAGGAGAGTCCTTTGGTAGATTGCCCAAAAGCTTCACCACAGGTATGTAAGGCTAAACTAAAACATGGGAACGTTGTTCCATGTGCTTCATAGATGGTAATAGAGGAGTTGAGAGTCCATGAGTCCCCACACATATTTCTTGAACTTCTTCTTGAATATTTTCTTGAAATTTTATATATATTACACGTATTTTCATATGTTGATGATCATCATAAACTTGCTTCTTGAATTGAGTATTTTTCATGAGGTATTGTATAAATCCTATATGTTAAATTGTGAAAGTATGCATAATAAACCGAGGGATGGAGTCTAGAGCCTTGGTTTGAGTATGTTGAGTGAAGCATTGATGTGAGAACAATGTTGAGTTAGTTGAGTTTGATGATCCTATGATTCTTCATAATTGAGTTGTTGTGTTCAGTCTAAACGACTTCTTATAAATGATGATCTGAGCTTTTGAGTTCTTAAATGAGAATTGAGATAATTATGATGGGTTAAAGTCCCTGAAAATAGTAGAGGACTTAGAGTTTGAGTTAATGAGTTAATAAGAGTCTCTACGAGGCTAATTTGAGATAATTGAGTGGAGATAAGGAGTCTTATGAGCATTAATCTTGGGAGGAGTATTGAGCACTGAAATAGTAAGAGTAAGAGCAAGTCCAACTCGCACTCATTAACTACGTTTCCAAGCATAGGAGTGGGATAAGTTCTCTTAGAGTATGAAGAAGTTCTTATCTTGAGGGTTAAGTTCCATTAGAGTCGGACAAGTTCTCACCTTTAGGATTAAATTATTTTAGAGTCAGACAAGTTCACATCCTATGGATTAAGTTTGTCACGCCCAAAGTCCCGTTAGGGCGGACTGGCACCCGTTGCCAATGAGGCCAGAGAGAACCAACCTATATCCATGTGCTTTCTATGCATATTATAAGGGATTTCTACGTTTGACATGCCTTTAAGAAAATAAACAGTGATAACAAACCAACAGGAAATGCATATGGCCAGGCCATTAGGGCCACGATGTTTAAAGTATGAGACATGACCACACTTTAATTTACATAGTCTACAAAGCCTCTAGATAAGGAAGAGTATCTGATAAGGGTCGGGATAGGCCCCGGCTCAACTACACAATACAAAAGTATAAACTCTAGACATACAAAGCTCCAAAGCAACCTAGAGGTTGGTAACAACAGCTGGATATCTTGTACCCCTACTGGTAAGATCTACAAGCACTTGTACCTGCAGCATGAAAGGCAGGTCCTCCGTAAGGGACATAAGTACGAGATAGTGTACTGAATATGTAAGGCAGAAATATTGTATGTGAAGTAACAACTCAAATGAAACTATGCACTAGTGTAAGATAAGAGTCCACCTTTAGTTATACTGTGGGATCATGTACTTTATGTTCTTTTTATTATTTTACCTTTACTGTATGATCTATGCACAACATGTAATACAAACGAACAGCTGATCAGTGGTATATATATATTGGGATTGTCCCTGGCTAGGCTTTTCCTTTCACCCCTTGGGCTACTCCCCATGATAGGATCAACCCTGGCTAGGTAATTCTTCCACCCCTCGGGTTACCACCCATCAACAAGTAATATACTTTATCTTTCAATTACTTTTGGGATAATTCTTTTTGTGGTCATATTATTGGAACTGGAGGACTATAGATGTAGCATATGACCTGTAAATAATCACAAAAGACAACACCATAATGAAAGGAGTAGGTTACACACATAATGAAATGCATAGGAGGTAGAACAACACATGAACTTTATTTAGTAGAACGAACTCGTATATCTTGGTATCCAAGTATGTATGCAGGTTTGCAAGTGACTATGTATGGGAACATATAAATATGTGAAAGATTAGAGACATGGTTGTTTGTTATGTCGGAGCAGATAAAAGCCTCTATGTACCAAGGAAGAACCTAGGTTTCATGCCAAGTAATACGAAATCGAGCAGCCTTATATACCTCGTTGTACGACCTCACTACTACCTCGAGATAACCTTCCCATCCTCCAAATATTTATATACAATATAGTAGGTGATAAAACTAGAATTAGTAGCCAATATATACATCTTGGCAGCCCAATCTCATCAAAAAACACACACACGGGCAGCAAGCGGATAATTATAAACCCGAGCATATTCTTTCAACCTTTCCGCCCCTAATCATATTTCCTAATGCAAATTCTCATATACATATCATGTGCATCCTGTTTTAGTGTCATAATAGTCCTATAACATCGCACAATGCACAACACATAACAATTCTAAACAACATACAAATGGGTGGCATAACGTTACATCCTTTCGCTACATTTTGACATCAATAATTCCAAATCTTTTCCAACTTTAACCAAACAGTCCCCACCATGTATACACATAAAACCAGTCCTTAAACAATTCAAAATAGCCCTCAAAATATTTGGAGGGCGTGAGACCATAGTCCTCAATCAATCATCCCACAAGTTCCTATTACGAGCACAATTATAATATTACACAAGAACTCACTTTTGCGACTATAAAAATGGTACAGTAACCTTTATACATCATTATAGATCCAATAATCATTAAGAAATATTAGCATCCCTTCGTAATCATTCCTACCAAAAATAGAAAAGCTTCCAAAGAAATAAGAAAAATATACAACAACTTAAGGAACACATGTTGTCCAACAATTTTAGCAAGCATAACTAGCATATATTTCTTGTTTGTCATGGGATTAGTATAACAAATACATGGATATTTCCACTTACCTTAGCCTTCAAGATTCAGGTTACCTTCAAGAACCTTAGAGGGTTGTATTGGCTGCCTTGTGAATTGAAGCAAAGAGAAAACAAAAGTCTTTAGGAAAGCTGAAAAATTGTTTCAAGTGAAATGACTTAAGGGGTTATTTTTTGAGCCCTTTTAAAGGGTCTCTTTGGACGAATTTGTCTTTAACATTTGACCACATATTAGTACATGTTAAGAAGCTGGTGATGTAGCAGCTTGGCCCTCACACTTGGGCCTAAATAGGTCTCAAATTTGATGGGCCTTGGCTGCCCATTTTTCCTAATTCTTCTTCATTTAGTTTGGGCCAATTAGTCAAGTGGGTTGTGATGTACTTGGGCCCTTTTGATATCATTCTTGGGCTAAAAATATAGTCCATTTATGTTGCTTAAAATGGGCTAATGTTACAAGCTTAACACAGACTTTATTCATAATCAGACTTGGACAAATTCGACATCAGGCCTCGTCTCCGTTTAGCTAGCAATTTAAGCAAAGCAAGTAGGTGACTCACCTGCTTGCTTCCTAAGTACTACAAGCACCTAAATTCTCTCACATAGTTTAGGGTCGTGATCTTCTGAATTTGACATAAAATTTATTTACACTCGACCCTCTTCAACATTAGACATACATATCGCCCTCTAATTTGAGATTCAAGCACTTTTAAAAATGGACGCTAATTTGACCAAATCATATCATGTTTAATTTGCATAGTACTAGTATTGTAAAATGTAGGGTGTTACATCCTCCCCCCCTTAGGAACAGTCGTCCTCGAATGTTAGCACAATTGGATAGCTTAACTAAGTTCAAACCTTTACTTACACAAACTTTAAGAACACACTAAATATTCAACCACACATACCTATTAGTGTCCCAATTCTACATGTTGGACTTCCTCTTTAGCTTCAAATAACTAAGGGTAGTTTAATTTCATCGTGTCCTCGGCCTCCCATGTTATTCCTTTACTTGTTGGTTCCTCCAAAGTATTCACTGAAGCTATTTCTTTATTCCTTAGCTTCTTAACTTAACGATCTAGAATGACAATAGGTACCTCTTCATATGTGAGATCTTCTTTAACCTACACGTCTTCAATAGGAGTGACATGGGATTGGTCACCTATACATTTTCGAAGAATTGAGACATGAAAAACAAGATGAACCATTGAGAGCTCTTGGGGTAGCTTTAGTTTATATGCAACCTGGCTGAACCTCTTAACAATCTGATATGGCCCTATGTAATGTGGGATCAGTTTTCCTTTCTTACCAAATCTCATAACCCCTTTCATTGGAGATAACTTCAAAAATACCCAATCCCCTACTGAGAATTCTAGTCTCTCCTTCTAGCATCCGCATATAATTTGTGGTAACTTTGGGCTGTTTCTAGCCGCTACTGTATTATCTTAACTTTTTCCATGGCTTGTTGTATTAGATCTGGCCCAAGCAAGGTGGTTTCACCCACTTCAAACCATCCAAATGGCAACCTACATTTCCTTCCATATAAAGCTTCGTAAGGTACCATTTTGATACTTGAGTGGTAGCTATTATTATAGGCAAATTTAATAAGTGGAAAATGGTCCACCCAACTACCTTTAAATTCAAATGCACAAGCTTGCAACATATCTTCAAGTGTATGAATGGTGTGTTCTGCTTAATCATCTTTTTGAAGGTGGAATGTTGTACTCAAGTTCACTTGTGTCCCTAAACTCCTTTGGAAGGACTTCCAAAACTCTACAGTGAATTGACCCCCCGATCAGAGATAATGGAGATTAGGACTCCATGTAGCTTGACTATTTCTTTGAGGTATATCTTGGCATACTCTTCAGTTGTATGCTCACTCTTGACTGGTAAGAAGTGTGTTGACTTTGTGAGTGTGTCAACTATTACCCATATGGAGTTAAGCTTCTGAAATGAGCGAGGCAAACCGATAACAAATTCCATATTGATCATATCCCACTTCCATGTTGGAAGCTCTATACATTGCATATAACCTCCTGCTTTTGGTGTTCTACTTTTACTTGTAGGCAATTTTGACATTGAGACACAAGTTTTGCAAGGTCCTTTTTCATGCCTCCCCACCAAAATATTCCCTTCAGGTCATGGTACATCTTAGTTGATCCTGGATGGATGGAATATCGGGAATGATGGGCTTCTTCCATTATCCTCCTTCTAAATCCATTAATATCAAGCACACATAATCTATTTTGGCAGTAGAGTACTCTATTTTGTGTAAGGTCAAAGCCCTTTATCATACCCTAACTCACCTTTTCCTTAAGCTGTCATAGAATAGGATCCTCGAACTATTTGTCTTTCACCTCTATTACCAATGAAGACTCCGCAACATCATGCACAATAACCCCTTCCTTTGAAGTTCCAAGAAGGAAGACTCCCAAACTAGCTAATTGTCATAGATCCTTATCCACTCCTCGACTTACCACAACTTGATCACCAATGTTCATGATAGCCTTATGACTCAGAGCATCGGCTACCACATTTGCCTTCCCTGGGTGGTAAAGTATATCAACATCATAATCCTTCATTAGCTCTAGCTACCTTTGTTGTCTTAAGTTTAGGTCTTTCTGCTTTTAGATGTATTGCAGGCTCTTATGATCAATATATATGTTAATGTGAACCCTATACATATAGTGGCACCATTTTATTAGAGGAAACACAACCACTGCTAACTCAAGATCATGTGTTGGATAGTTTTTCTCATTTGATCGTAGTTTTCTAGATGCATAAGCAATTACCCTACCATGCTATGTCAGCACATACACTAAGCCAACTCCTAAAGCATCGCAATATACTGCATACCCATCAGTGTTCTGGAAGTACTAGGCCAGGTGCAGAATTTATCTTATTTTTCAGCTCATGGAAGCTCCTTTCACATGTGTCATTCCATTGGAACTTGGTTGCCTTATGTATTAACTTTGTTAAAGGTGCAGAAATAGAAGAAAATCTTTCAACAAACCTCCTGTAATAACCTGCCAAACCTAGGAAGCTCTGAACTTCCATGGGTGTTGTTGGCCTCGACCAATCTTTCACAGCCTTTATCTTTTGTGAATCAACCCTTATTCCCTCATTAGACACAATATGGCCTAAGAATGCCACTAATTTTAGCCGAAATTCACATTTAGAAGACTTGGTATACAACTGTCGATTACGAAAAACCTGTAACATTTGTCGTAAGTGATTTGCATGGTCCTCTTTTGATCATGAATATACCAAAATATCATCTATAAATACTATCATGAACACATCCAAGAATGGCTTAACTACCCTATTCATTAGATTCATAAAAACTGCTAGTGCATTCGTTAGCCCAAATGAAAATAACAAGAAATTCAAAGTGACCATAGTGTATTTTGAAAATAGTCTTAGGTATATCTCTCTCTGTCACCCTCACTTGATGATAACTTGATCTCAAATCAATTTTTGAAAAGCATTTGACACCCTTTAACTGATCAAATAAATCGTCAATCCTAGGGAGGGGGTATTTATTCTTACTTGTCACCCTATTCAATTGTTGATAGTCGATACATATTCTCATGGTTCCATCCTTTTTTCGTACAAATAACACTGGTGCACCCCAAGGGGATACACTAGGTGTTACAAAACCCTTCTCAAATTAGTCTTTTAACTACTCTTTTAATTCACGTAATTCTATTGGGGCCACTCAATATTGAGGGATGGAAATAGGTTAAGTGCATCGAAGTAAGTAAATACCAAAATCTATCTTTTGTTCTAGAACATATCAACAAATTCATTCACTATTGGAACTGATTAAAGAGTTGGTGATTCTGTCTCCATATCCCTCACTCTAACTAAATGGCATATATACCCCTTAGATATCATCTTTTTGGCCTTAAAATAAGAGATAAACTTACCCTTTGGCATCCCAACATTGCCTTCCTATTCAAGAACTGCCTCATCTGGAAAATGGAAGTACACTCTCTTGGTTCGGCAATGCACGGTGGCATAGCAAGAAGCTAACCAATCCATGCCCATTATAACATCAAATTCCACCATTTCTAGCTCAATAAGGTAAGATAATGTGTCACGATGACAAATACTTACTATACAGTCATAATAAACCCTTCTAGCCATAATAGATTCACCGATTGGTGTAGACACTTCAAATGGTTTCTTCAATAATTTGGGTATTCTCTTAAGCTCCCTAGTAGCTAATGGAGTGATGTATGATAATGTAGAACCAGGTTCAATTAATGCATATACATTATGTGAAAAGATGGATAATATACTTGCGACCACATCAGGTGAAGCTTCAAAATTTTGCCGACTCCCCAGAGCATAAGTGCGATTCTGGACTACGCTAAAGCTATCTGCCCCTCTAACACCTCTACCATGACCCATATATGCTTGATGACCCCTACCTAATATAGGAACTGATGATGATGATGCAAAAATTAACCTAGTGGATTGTGTTATATCACCCATATGCCTCCTCACGCAATCGTTTATCATATGCCCTGGTGCACCACACCAATAACAAGAGTCTGTCCCAACATGACATATACCTGAATTACTTCTTCCACACAATTTACAAGGTTTCCTAGGAGTCATTTTTTGACTTGCTGAATATCCTGTTGTGCGTGTACGTTGTCCCTCACCTTGTTGACCATGCTGATTACTTTTAGACCTTGAAGTTGCGGTGGAGCACTGGCTGCAGAGTAGAAGGATAATGTCCTAGGTGGTCTATTAGAAACCTGAGGCCTAAGCTCACCTTGGAACGGTGTAAACTGCCCTATAGATCAAGCCCTTTTGGCCTGCCCCCTTTCTAACTCTTGTGTCCTTCTTTCCCTCTGATAGACCAATTTCTATGCAAAAGCCTGCATTCTTGCTATATCCATGTCTTTGTTTAAGGAAGCAATAGTACAGTCTCTGACCAGATATGTAACAAATCAATCCACATATCGATGAACTCTATCTATAATAGTAGAAACTACATTAGGAGCATACTTATCCAGAGAATCAAATTGAAGGCTATACTCCCTTACACTCATATTCCCTTGGTGGAGATTCACCAACTGATCTGCACGGGCCTCTTGGATCTCTAATGGCAAGTAATGGTCAAGAAATGCCACTTCGAACTCTTTTCCAGGTAGTTGGGGGTGCATCTATACCCTTAGATTACTTCCAAGCTTCATACCACAATATAGCCACACCTTTCAACCTATATGTTGCTAACTCGATAGCTTCTGTACCACTCACATGCATAACATCTAAAGTGCACTGAATCTGATCAATAAAGTCTTGGGGATCTTTATTAGGATCTGACCTTGTGAAGGCTGGAGGGTCCAAATTTAGAAAATCAGGTATCCTCATGCCAGGTGCCCTACTCGATCCATCTATACCTGTAATTGGACCTTCCTGTCTTTGACCTAGGCCAGCAACTATACGAGTCAATAGTTGGACTGCATTTCTCAGATCCTACATGATAGCATCAATACGTGGTTCTAGGGGAATTTCACTACTTCCGAGTTCATTAGGGATGGGGGAGTTGGAGAGCTCTATGACAGAGACTCCTCTTGAACCTCATTTTGTTATCTCACCTGACTGGGTATACCAACCACCAATTCTACTCCCTTCCTTTTTACCTTTGTTTTGCCTAGTTTCTGGCATACTTGTTGTACAAAATAATTTAAGGATTAGACATAATGCACCTATTACACTTAGGTCTGTGGAATGATCCAAAAAATGAAAAGAAAGTAACAACTCCTAAATGCCATGTAGCCTCTTGCTTATAAATATGGTGCACAACACATCGATAAACAAGACTCTACATAGACATGGCCTTGCAGACTGCTTAGGATGACCCGCTATGATTGCACTTCTGTCACGCCCAAAGTCCCATTAGGGTGGACTGACACCCACTCCCGATGAGGTCCGGAAGAACCAACCTGTATCCATGCGCTTTCTATGCATATTATAAGGGATTTCTATACTTGACATGCCTTTAAGAAAATAAACAGTGATAACAAACCAATAGGAAATACATATGGCTAAGCCGTTTGGGCCATAGTGTTTAAAGTATGAGACATAATCACACTTTAATTTACGTAGTCTACAAAGCCTCTAGATAAGGAAGAGTTTTTGATAAGGGTCGAGACAAGCCCCGCCTAGGCTAACTATACAATACAAAAATATAAGCTCTAGACATACAAAGGTTCGAAGAAACCTGGAGCTTGGTAACAACAGCTGGATATCCTGTACTCCTATTGGGGAGATCAACTAGCACCTGTACCTGTAGCATGAAATATAGGTCCCCCGTAAGGGACGTCAGTACGAGATAATGTACTAAATATGTAAGGTAGGATATATTGTATATGAAGTAACAACTCAAATGAAACTATGCACTAGTGAAGGATTAGAGACCACCTTTAGTTATACTGTGGGATCATGTAGTTTATGTTCTTTTTATTATTTTACCTTTACTGTGTAATCTGTGCACAACATGTAATACGAATGACTAGCTGATCAGTGGTATATCTATATCAAGATCGGCCATGGCTAAACTTTTCCTTTCACCCCTTGCACTACCTCCCGTGATAGAATCGACCTTTGTTAGGTGGTTCTTCCACCCCTCGAGTTACCACCCATCAACAAGCAATATATTTTATCTTTCAATTACTTTTGGGATGATGCTTTTGGTGGTCATAATATTGGAAGTGGAGAACTATAGATACAACATATGGCATGTAAATAATCACAAAAGACAACACCATAATGAAAGGCGTAGGTTACATACATAATGAAATGCATAGGAGGTAGAACAACACATGAACTTTATTTAGTAGAACGAACTCGTATATCTATGTATCCAAGTATATATGCAGGTTTGTAGGTGACTATGTATGGGAACATATAAACATGTGGAAGAGTGGATACATGGCTATTTTTTATGTCGGAGTAGATAAGAGCCTCTATGTTTCAAGGTATAACCTAGGTTTCGTGCCAAGTAATATGAAATCAAGTAGCCTTACATACCTCATTGTACGACCTCGCTATTACCTTGAGATAACCTTCCGATCCTCCAAATATTTATCTACAACAAAGTAGGGGATAAAACTAGCATTAGCAGCCAATAAATACATTTTGGCAGCCCAATCTCATAAAAAAAATATACACAGGCAGCAAGCGGATAATTATAAAACCCAAGTGTATTCTTTCAACCTTTCCGCCCCTAATTGTATTTACTAATAAACATTCTCATTTACATATCATATGTAGCCTATTTTAGTGCCATAACAGTCCTACAACAACCTATAAGGCACAACACATAACAATTCTACACAACATACATCTTCATTTATTTTGGGCACAATTAGTCAAGTGGGTTGTGATTTACTTGGGCCCTTTTGATATCCTTCTTGGGATGAAAATATAGTCCATTTATGATACTAAAACATGGAATAAAGTTATACCTTTAACACGGACTTTATTCATAATCGAACTTAGAAAAATTCGGCATTGGGTCTAGTCTCCGTTTAGCTAGAAATTTAAGCTAAGCAAGTAGGTGACTCACCTGCTAGCTTTCTAAGTCCTACAAGCACCGCAATTCCCTGATTTTATTTAGGGTTGTGGTCTCCTGGAGTTGACATAAAACTTATTTACACTTGACCCTCTTTAGCATTAGACATACATATCGCCCTCTAATTTGAGATTCAAGAACTTTTAAAAATAGGCGCTAATTTAACAAAACCATATCATGTTTCATTTACATAGTACTAGTATTGTAAGGTGTGGGGTTTTACAAAGTTCCATTAGAGTCGGATAGATACTCACATTATTGTCGTGAAACAATAGGAATTAATATGTTGATTGTCCATATCCCTTTTGGATTCTAGGCATTCTTTACCTGGAAAATACGAAATGGTTGTGTCAACATCAGCGGGACTATTGTACAATCACTGACTCATGAGTGATTATTTTTGGATAAAAGAAACTCCCAAAAGTTCCCACCTTAAGTACTCTGAGTTTTGTTAAGTTGAGTTGAGTTCAGTTCATTTCAGTTATGTTGAGTTGAGTTGATTGATGAGGTTTGATTAGTCGATGGGTCATTTTTCTACTCTTTGTTCATTCTTTAGATTGACATTTGACATTCTGATTGAGTATTATTTTTGAGTTGATGTTGTTTGATATTATTCTACCTATTTTTGTTTTATTTAGCTATTTTACATACCATTACTTACCAAATACTGATGTCCCCTTTTGGACTGCATCATTTTAGATGTAGTTGTAGGTACTAGTGATCGTCAACACGTCATGCACCATTGAGGATCTGACCATTTTAGCTGAGTTGGTGATCCTCCCTTACTTCAGATGGTCATTGCATTAACTTTCATCACGCTTATTAGAGTTAGACTTTGAGTTAGCTTATTTTATTTTGAGGTAGCCATGGGTCTATCTGAAATGCCCAATAATATGCTTCGAAATACCCATAATCGTAATTTCCATATATCTCAAAATCCGTCCATGATATTAAAAATTTGACCTCATAATCTCAATCAAGGGGTAAAAGTTGAGTAGGGCATGGGTATAACTCGGATTTTAGGAGACCCATACTGAAAAATAATTTTTACTAATTTCTTATTTCTAGAGACCATCCGCGCCCTGGCCCCGACATGCTAGGGGCGCGGAGTAGTGTAAATTCTCCTTCGCTTCTGGTTTGCTTCGTGCACTAGATATGAACCAATACAAAATACTCCTTACTTCTTCTGTTTCATCCAAGGGAATTGGTTTCATAGCCCCATGCCCACTTAAGTGTGAAATCATCCATACTTAGCCATTTTCAACTCTATAACTCACAAAACCCTATCTCAAACCCCTTAAGACTATCAATTTTCTCATTCAAATCTATGGATCTCAAGCCCAACTTTAGAACTCAAGAATTCATTTCAAGCTTTAAGTCTACTTCAAGCTCACCTCTAACAATTCACGGTTTAAGTATGTGGGATTCATCCATTTGGTCCCTTTTACCGATGGAGCCCAACCTTCCCTTTTTATGAAAATTGCATGTTTTCAAGTTGTATTACATATGGGCATCTCTTATAATGGAATCTAAACATAAAATATGTTGGGGTTTTATGAAATGTTTATTGAATATGCATGACTATCTATTTCAAGCTTATACTATGAATTGATTTTGTCTATTTAGATTATGCATGCTTTGAGCTGTGAAATTGTGAATTATCATGAGCATTTATAATGGATTTCAAGGTACCCTATATTAGGATTTTACTACACGTTGGTGGGTTGATTTGTATTAAGTTTACTCATCTTATTTCACTCTTGCATTGCATGATTTTGAACAAGTATCACGAAGCCACCATGTGTTTGATAAAATGTCAAGTTGAAAATTCTCAAGCCATTGATGATCTATTTCATCATTTACAAGTAAAGTGACTATATGATGATTAAGGGCTTTCAACTATGTATTGAATTCATGAAAATCATCTACGAGTTTACAATTATCATGTTAAGCCTTATTTCAAGGCTTTTACCTCTTGTGAGCCATTCATGTTAAAGCAAGGTTTCATGTATGATTATGAGCTACTCTCATGTTTGAGTTAGGCTCACTACTAGAGGTCAAGCATGTTTATGAGTTATTCAAGTCATGTTCTTACAAGCTATTCATGCTATGACTAAAGTATGATTATTAAAGTATTTCGTGGGATTTGACTTACCACCTATTGAGGCTTAAGATAGGGACTCGACTCAACGGGTCCGTATATAAAGTCTTTAGTCTCTAAACTCTTTGCCACCGTAGGATTATAATTATTACCATTTCTCTACTAGTAGATCCATATAGTCATATTATGATGTTTGGTTTGCCTTGTCAAGAAGACCACCCCTAGGCGGGGGGTGTCATGCCCATCCACTTGACCGAAGGGGTTTCATGCCTTGGATTCTAAGTTATAGCTACTTGGTCTATGTAAGTTGAGGTCACATCCCACATATGAATGTTATATATATTGTGCAAGATGAATAATTTACAAGCATGTTTATTTATGAGGATTGATCATGTATGCCATATAAAGATTATATATCTATTGTTTATGATTATACATTTTGACTTTATTGGCTTATGTCTTATTGCATTTCATCCTGCATACTTAGTACATTTGTCATGACCCGAGCCTACAGCCTAGACGTGACACGGCGAGTGGGAACCAAATGAGACCCCAAATAAGCCTCTTAGAATAACATTTACACATCCTTGGTTGCAGAAGCAAAGTAAAAAATAATAAGAGAGTATAAACAAGGATAAAGAGTCTAAGGGAAGCCTTTCATAGCATAAATCATCAAAAGAGTCAAATCTCAAGCATAATTACATAACTTGTCCAACAAGACCTCTAGCATAGATTGGGTGGGGGCCAACATATCTTTCGGGCTCACCTTTTTAGTATCAAAGTGTAGCAGAAGGAAATAGCAAAAGTGAAAGTGCAAAGCTAGTGTCCCCGAACTTGAGGACTCACAAATAGCTTATCTTCAAAATTGTCAACTATCTACAAGACAGATGATTACGAGAAGCTCTTGTTCCTGCATGGTAATATCATGTACACATAGAGTATGCATTAGTGCGTTTGAATGTACTAAGTATATCATATATAATGCAACAAAAGATAGACAACATTGGAAAAATGTATAAACTTAGGCAACAAATAGTATAATAACAATATGACATGCATGATCAATGGTTGAAGTAAAACATGCTTGTACAGAACATATTACATGTGTAGGAAGATACCATCATCACAGACTAAGCAACTCGTACTTGGAACCCATGGCTTACCACCCCCTTGGAAGGTGATTGAGGTACCTACCCCTCAATTGGTAGATGGGCATAGCACCCCTCATCATAGTGATCAAGGTAAATACCCCTAAACATGGTAGATGGGCATAGCAAGCTCTATCATAGTGGTCAAGGTATATACCCCTTAATTAGTAGATGGACATAACATCCTCCATCATAGTGGTTGAGGTATAGCACCCCGTCAACAAGGGGTCTTCAACTTGCAACATTATAGATACTTTTCTTGAAATCCACACATTAATATATTACTTTCATCATCATAAAGTCGCTTGACTCATAGGTCATGTAATAGATCATTAATAACTCAAAAACCCTTAACAGGACAGTTTGTCAAACAGATGGTGGGTGTGTAAGACTAGTTCAAAATCATGCAATTCAAGAGTGAAATCGGGTGAGAAAACTTAATGTAAATCAACCCACCAAGACTTGGTAACACCCTCATAGAAGATACATTCGACCCCTCATCAAATCTCATAATGTAACATAGATACCTGGCTCAAAATATGCATAAACAGTCCACATTTCATGAAATAATATAGTTCATAGTCAAATTCATAGTAAGAAGTACTCATAGAGAAATCAACTTAAAATCATGTATTTATATAGAAAGAAAGGTTAGGTACCATGGGTGAGAGGACCCAATTGTTGAAACTCATATACCTCAACTTTAGAGATTCCCCTAATGAAATTTTGATTGAGAACTTGAAGCTTGAATGAAATCCTTTGATCGGAATGAGATTGGGACACTTGAGTTTTGGATGAAATATTTATCAAAGTGTTAGAGAGGATTTTGGGTATGGGTTTGAAAAATGACTAAGTATGGGTATTTGTATGGATAGGAAGGTTTAGGCCCAAGACCCAAATACCTTGGACCAAAGCAGGAAACTAGAGCAAAAATAACACTGGTCCGCGCCCTGGCCGCGTCGTGCTATGGGCACAGATCATCTCTGGAATTCATCATTTTGGAAAATCAAAATTTGATGTTGTTGCTCTAAAATTGGGGTTATACTCATTTCCCCCTTAATTTTTCCTCCCGACCACAAATATGAAGTCAAAATTTTTATATCATGCACAGATTTTGAGATATATGAAAATTACAATTATATGCACTTTCGAGGCATATTTTTGGGAACTTTTTGGGGTCATTTCAACATTAAATTATACTAATGCATATTCTATGCCTACATGATATTACCATGTAGGGACCAGAGCTCTTTTTGATCATCTTACACAAGTCTAGTTCGGTACTTTGGAGATAAGCATTGGTGAGTCCTTAAGTCCGAGGACACTATCTACATTGCTCTTTCTATTTGAGACATCTTTATGATGAACACTTTTTATAATGAGGGAGGTGTTATTAGATATTATGATGTACTTAGACTATAAGTTGCACTCTTTTATGTTTTTATGAACATTAAGATTTCCCTTAGTCCCGCTTTCTTTGTTATTATATCACTTGTTGTTGTTTATTTTGCTTCAACGACCAAGGATATCTAATTGATATGCTAAGAGGCTTATTTGGGGTCCTTTTGGGGTCCTATTTGCCATTTCACAACTAGGACATAGGCTTGGGTCATGATAAACTTGGTATCAGAGGACTAGCTTATTAGTGGTCCTTAGAAATCCAATGCACCTCGTCAATTAGAGTCTTATTCATTGTTGTGAAGCACATTACAACTATGAATTGGAGGTTATGAGGCATTTTAGGAAATGTTTCACTTCTTCATGGTGTATCTCATGCTTTAGGTGTGACTATAAGGCTTTCCCCCTAATGAATACTCTTGTTTCCTTCTAGATCATGCTGATTCTAAGGGGACGACCAAGGAGAGCTCGTACTTTCGAGGAGCAATCGGCCCCTCCCGCTCCTCAAGCTCCTCAAGAAAGAGGGGTATCCTAAGAAGATTTCTGAGATGCTATCACAATATTGGCCTATGCTATGACCAACCAAATGAACGAAGGGGCCCAAGCCCCTCATGCTCCCACTTCGGCCTCTAGGGTGAGGAATTTCACATGGAGTAACCCACCAGAGTTCAATGGATCCAAGCCGAAAGAGGATGCCCAAGAGTTCAGCGATGATGTGTATAAAATTCTATCTATCATGGGCGTCAATTCTTAGGATAAATGGGAGTTAGCGGCCTACCAACTCAAAGATGACCTAAATTTTGTTCACCCAATGGAAATTAGAGAAGAGAGATGATGATGCTATTTCTTGGAAGGAGTTCAAATCTACATTCCTCAACCAGTTCTTTCCTATCAAACTAAGGGTGGCTAAAATGATGAAGTTTATTAACCATAAGTGAGGTTCCATAAGTGTGAGGGAGTATGCCCTCAAGTTCAACATGCTCTCCAAGTATGCTCCTCAATTAGTCGTTGAACCTAGAACAAGGATGAACAAATTTACGTTAGGGGTGTCTAACTTGGTTAATAAAGAGTGTCATACTGTAATGCTAGTAGGTGATATGGATTTGTCTCGCTTATGACTTATGTTGAGCAACTAAAGGGGGAAAGGCTTAGAAAAAGAAGAAGCAGTGACTCCATGGGAGCTCATTTTGAAGGTAATCTCCAAGTTTCCAAGGGTGGACGTTATCCTCAAGGGCACAAGTTCTAAGGCCAAGGGTCATCCAATGCATCTAACTAGAGGTTTGCCAATGATAGGATGTTTAACCCAAGATTCCAAGGAGGTAATGGAGGAATGGCAAATCCTAGATGCCCAAGGTGTGAAAGAACCATAGTGACCCATGCTTGAGAAATTCCAATGCTTGCTTTGGATGTGATGAAGTGGGTCACAATGTTATTGATTGTCCTCATGCTCGAAACAAAGGTAGAGATGGTCGTCCATAAGGCCAAGATGGTGATGCGGGTCTAAGGGTAAAGAGAGGACAACAAGGGGGTGCTCCAAGGCAAAATAGATTCTATGCTCTTCAAGGAATGCAACGAGTGGATGATGTGCCCGATGTCATCACCAGTATGTTAAAGGTTTTTGATTTTTATATGTATGCATTGATAGATCTGGGTGTCACTCTTTTTTTCATTACTCCTTTTGCTGCTAAAAAGCTTCATGCGAATCCCAAATTGTTGTGTGAATCGTATGAAGTGTCTACCCTTGTTGGTGAGTCTATTGTCGTTAAAAGAGTCTATACAAATTATCCCATGTTCATATTGCATAAAGTTTTGCCTTGTGATTTTGTTGAATTAGATATGGTGGATTTTGACGTCATTCTTGGGATGGATTGGTTGCATGCATATTATATTTCTATTGATTGTGGAACCCATAGGGTTAAATCCCAATACCGTAATGAGCCTGTCCTTAAGTGGGAAAGTCGTTATGTGGTGGTGAAGGGTAGATTAATTTCTTTTCTTAAAGCCCAAAAGGTGATTTCTGAGGGTTGCCTTTATCATATTGTGTGATTTAGTTATGTTGAGTCTAAAGTCCTTCCTATTTAGCCGGTTCTGGTGGTCAATGAGTTTCTTGATGTCTTTCCCGGTGTTCCTCCAGAAAGAAAAATAGACTTTTGTATAGATCTTCTTCCTGATACTCAACCCATTTCCACTCCCCCTTACCGTATGGCCCCGACGGAATTATAGAAGTTAAAGGATCAATTGAGGGATTTATTTGAGAAGGGTTTCATAAGGTCTGGTAAAACACCTTGGGGTGCACCAGTGTTATTTGTGAAGAAAACGGGTGGTTCTATTAGAATATTCATTGATTACCGACAACTTGATTAGGTTACCATAAAGCACAAGAACCCTCTACCAAGGATTGATGACCTTTTTGATCAACTACAAGGGGCTATTCACTTTTCTAAGATTGATCGTCGATCTGGATACCACCAAGTGAAGGTGACAGAGTGTGATATTCCCAAGACGGCTTTTTGGACTTTGTATGGGCATGTTAAATTCATGTTTATGTTATTTGGGTTGACAAATGCACCAACTATATTTATGGATCTCATGAATAGGGTCTTCAAGCTTACCTTGACATGTTTGTGGTGGTCTTCATTGATGATATATTTATTTATTCACGAAGTGACGAAGAGCATGTAAATCACTTGAGGGTGGTGTTGCAAATCTTGAGAGAGGAGAGGTTGTTTGCTAAATAAGAAGATTGTTAATTTTGCTTTTCTAAGGCATGTGGTGTCGGGTGATGGCATTAAGGTGGATCCTAAGAAGACAAAGGTGATTAGAAATTTGCCTAGACCCTTGACTCCATCAGATATTAAGAGTTTCTTGGCTTTGGCGGGTTACTATCGGAGGTTTGTGAATGGTTTTTCTTCTATTGCTTCTGTTATGACAAAGTTGACCCAAAGGAAGGCAAAATGCATATAGACCGATGAATGTGAAAAGAGTTTCTAAACTTTCAAAGATAAGCTCATCTCTGCTCCTATTTTGGCTCTACTGGAAGGGTTGTACAGGTTTATAGTATATTGTGATGTCTCAAGAATTCGTTTGGGGTGTGTTTTGATGCATAATGGCAAGGTGGTGGCATGTGCCTCTAGACAACTTAAAGTGCATGAGAAGAATTATCCAATCCATGATCTTCAATTGGAAGCCACATTATTTTCTTTGAAAATTCAGCATCATTACTTCTATGGAGTTAATGTTGATGTGTTAACTAATCACAAGAGTCTAATATGTGTTCACCCCAAAAAATCTTAACTTGAGATAAAGAAGGTGGTTAGAGATCCTTAAATATTATGATATGAGTGTGCATTATAATCCCAGTAAAGCCAACATTATGGCAGATACTCTAAGTAGAGTGTCCATGGGTAGTCTAGCTTATATTGATGATGGTGGCAAAGAGGTGGCTAAAGATGTTTACCGGTTGGCTCGGTTGGGGGTTAGGTTGGATAAAGTTGAAAATAGTGGTATAGAGATTACTGATGGTTCTAAATCTTCTTTCATTGAGGAAGTAATGTCAAAATAAGATCTTGACCCTGCTTTGATAGAGTTGAAGGCCTTAGTGAAAGATGGTAAACTGGAGGTCTTCACCCAAGGGGTAGATGGTGCCTTTAGGTACCAAGGTAGGTTGTGTGACCTAATGTTGATGACTTAAGGGAGTTGATCTTCAAATAGGCCTTATAAAGTTTTGAGGAGAGTGGGTAAGTTTGCATAAGAGTTAGGGTTGCCTATGGAGATGAATATGGTTCATCCGGTCTTCCATGTGTCCATGTTGAGAAAGTATGTGGGTGACCCAAGTGTTATAGTTCACTTGGATGATGTGGGTTTTGTAGAAGATAATATGACATATGAGGAGGTCCCTGTGGAGATTTTTGATAGACAAATGAAGAGATTGAGAAACAAAAATGTAGCTTCCTTCAATGTCCTTAGGAAGAATCAACAAGTTGAAAGTGCCATAAGGGAAGCCGAGGAGGACATGAGAAAGCGATACCCATATCTCTTCCACTCTACTTAAGCCAAAAGTAATAATTATAAGTCCCCTATATGATTTCAAGTCGTATGTTTTAGCCCTTATGTTATATTGCAAGCATTTATGTTCATCGTAACAAGTTTATGGTGATTTTTGACATTCATGTTGAGATTTTTCTAAATGATATTTAAATGAATTTGTTGCATTCATGTCAGGCTGAAATCTTCATGATACTCTTTTATGCGTGTTTATTTGACATTCAGGATGAATGTTCCCAAGGAGGAGATATTGAAACGCCCCAAAATATGCTCCGGAATACCCATAATCATATTTTCTATATATCTCAAAATCCATGCGTGATACCAAAAATTCGACTTCAGATTCTCGATTAGAGAAAATTGAGTGAAAATGGATATATACCATATTTTAGAGGACCTGTACCAAAAATTATTTTCGCTAATTTTCAATTTTCAGAGAGCATCCGCGCCCTGGCTGCGACGCGCCAGAGGCGCGTAGTAATGTAAATTCTCATTCGCGTTTGGTCCGCATCATGGACTGAACACGGACTAGTACAAAATTTTCCTTACTTTTTCTGTTTCAGCCAAGGGCATTGGGGTTATAGCCCATACCCACTTAAGGGTGAAACCACTCATACTTAGCTATTTTTCAACTCTATAACTTACAAAATCCTCTCTCAAACCCCTCTAAGACTTTATCAATTCTTTCATTCAAATTTAAGTATCTCAAGTTAAATTTTGGAACTCAAAGATTCATTTCAAGCTCTAAGTCTACTTCAAGCTCACCTCTAAGGATTCAAGGTTTGAGGTATGTGGGTTTCATCCATTGGGTCTCTTTTACCCATGGAGCGCAACCTACATTTTTTATGAAAATTGCATGTTTTCAAGTTGTCTTACCTATGGGATCTCTTATCATGGATTTTGAACATAAGTTATGTTGGGGTTTATGAAATATTGATTGACTATGCATGACTATCTATTTCAAGCTTATATCATGAATTGATTTTGTCTATTGAGACTTTGCATATTTAAGCTAGGAAATTATGGATTACCATGAGCATTTGTAATGGATTTCAAGCAGCCTACATGAGGGTTCTACTACAGGTTGGTGGGTTTATTTACATTAGGTTTACTCATCTTATTTCACTCTTGTATTGCATAATTTTGAACAGGTATCATGGGCCCACCATGTGTTTGATAAAATTTCAAGTCAAGAATTCTCAAGTTATTGATGTTCTATTTAATATTTACAAGTCAAGTCACTATATCATGATTAAGGGCTTTCAAGTATGTATTAAATTCATTAAAAGCATCTACGATTTTACAAGTATCAAGTTAAGCTCTATTTGAAGACTTTTACATCTGGTGAGCCATTTATGTTAAAGCAAGGGTTCATGTATGATTATGATCTACTCTCATGTTCGAGTTAGGCTCACTACTAGAGGTCAAGCATGTTTATGAGCTGCTCAAGTCATGTTCTTACAAGCCATTCATGTTATGACTAAAGTATGATAATCTCAAGTATTCCATGGGATTTGACTTAGCACCGATTGAGGATTAAGATAGGGCTTGACTCAAAAGGTCCTTATATAAAGTCTTTAGTCTCTAAACTATGTTCCAACATAGGATTATGATTATTATCCTTGCTATACTAGTGGATCCATCTAGTCTATGTTATCCTTTTGGTTTGCCTTGGCAAGTAGACCACATCTAGCCGAAGGGTGTCATGCCCCTCCACCTGACCGAGGGGGTGTCCTTCCTTGGATTCCTAGTTGTAGCTACTAGGTCTATGTCAGCTGAGGTCACTTCATACATGTGAATGTTATATGTGTTTTGCAAGATGAATGATTTACAAGCATGTTTATTTATGAGCATTGATTATGCATGTCATATTGACATTACATGTCTATTACTTATGATTATGCATTTTGACTATATTAGCATATGTCTTGTTACATTTGGTCCTGGATACATAGTACATTGAAACATACTAACACATACTCTATGCCTACAAGATATTATCATCTAGGGACCGGAGCTCCTTTTGGTCATCTTCCACATGGCTAGTTCGGTACTTCAGAGATAAGCATTGGTGAGTCCTCAAGTCCAAGGACACTATATATATTGCTCTTGCTATTTGAGATTTCTTTGTGAAGAACACTTGTTATCATGAGGGTGAGTCTAGGAAGTGTCTTTGCTCTTTTGCGTTCCATATTCGAGTTGTTGTTGGATATTATGATGTACTTATGTTATGACCTTGACTATTTTATGCTTTTATGAATATCAAGATTTTTCTTACTCCTGCTTCCCTTGCTATTATATCTCTTGTTATTTTTTACTCTGCTTCTGCGACTAAGGATGTGTGATTGATATGCTAAGAGGCTTGTTTGGGATACTTTCGTGTTCCTATTCATCGTGTCACATCTAGGCCCTAGGCTTGGGTTGTGATACTATCATTGGAAACATATGATAGTGATAGAGGCTTCATAGAATAGAGTTGGAGTATTGATGTTGAGATTTAATGAGTTAGTTCCTTTCTACTAGCCCTTTCATTTATTGATAAACTATATAGACATTAGATGTGCTCATTTATCTTCTTTAGTCTTCCGCTGATTTTTTTGATTTATATTGACTGAATGATTTGGTGAGGCCAAGTGGGTCGCATAGGGACTAGCAATAGTCTCTGAGTGTCGGGCATGTCTAGGATTCCCTCTTAGGGCGTGACATACTTGGTATCAAAGCATAGAGCTCAAGTGTCCTAGGGAGTCTATGAAGTTGTGTCTAATAGATTCTTGTTTATGGGTGTGTTGTCGACCACACTTCACAAGCAAGAGCTATAGGACATTCAGAATTGATACACCTTTTTCCTATTCTGATTCATGCGATAGAGTTAAACTCTATGAAAACTCTCTTCTCATTCGTGCTCTACGCGTTGCAGAGTTATGATCATGCCCCCAAGAAGAGCTATCAGAGAAAAAAGGCATCCTGCTAGATAGAATTCTAACCAACCTAAGCCCTAGAATCATGAAGAACCCATAGGCCTAGCTATCTTTTCTGAGTAGCCCCTACATACTGAAGTCAAGAATGTTGAGCTTCGCTAGGATATCCAGAAATTAGCCCAAGCTGTAACAGCACCTCCTAATAGGCAAGCAGTGGGAAGACAAGATGCTCCAACTACATCTAGGGTCTATGAGTTCTTGAGGATGAATCCACCTGAGTTCACAGGGTCTACATCCAGTGAGGACCTAGAGAACTACATTGATGAGCTTCTGAAGTTGTTCTAGGTGATGCATGTGGTTGATGCTAATAGAGTTGACCTAGCTGCTTACCTGTTCAAGGGTGTGGCCAGACTATGGTTTGACCAATGGAAGAAGGGTAGAGGAGAGGAAGCCCCATTGCTGGCTTAGGCAGTATTCAAGGAAGCTTTCTTGCGGCACTTCTTTCCTAGAGAATGGAGGGAGGCCAAGGTAACAGAGTTCTTGAATCTGAAATAGGGCTCCATGACTATGCAAGAGTATGGACTTAAGTTCACCCAGCTATCTAGCTATGCTCCGGATATGGTTGTTGCATGAGGGGGAGAATGGGGATGTATGTTGATGGGCTTAATAGAGGGCCAAGGAAAGATAGGAGAGGAGCTATATTGGTGAGTGACATGGACATTGGGAGGTTGATGACTTATGTGCAACAAGTTGATGAGGAGAGGCAACATGATAAAGAGTAGAAGAAAGCAAGGACATCTAGCACAAGGTTAGCAACAAAGAGAATGTGAATGGGAGCGGCCTTCAAATGGGGAATTTATCCACTAGTGTTCTCATACCAAAGAATAGATTGGGGTCTCATAATTTTAGAGCTCAAGGATCTCAGTCACAAGCAAGCATAGCCCGACCTTCCCAAGAAAGGACATGTTGTGGCACGTGTGGCAAGTTTCACTTGGGAGAATGTTGTGGAGGGAGTATCGGATGTTACAAGTGTGACCAAATGGATCACCTACAAAGGGAATGTCCAATGTGTTCCTACAAAGCCAAATCATCTATGCCAACACCCTAGATGATATCAATGGTATGTTTGAGTCCCTATTATAGCTATGATTTATTTGATTTAGATGTCGTATCTTTTGTGACCCTCCCCTCATTAATGAGTTTATCCTAATTAAGTGAGCCAATGGTGATTGCACCCTTCCTATTTGACATTGAGTTACCATAGTTGATCTGTTTGAGTTGAATGTGAATGACTCTGATGTCATCTTATGCACAGACTGGTCTTGGGCTTGTTATGCCATTGTGGATGGTAGGAGATAGAGTATCAAGTTTTAGATGAATAATCGTGCTTATTCTTGCGTAGAGAGGTAATAGATGTAGGTTTCGCCAAATGAGGAGATGATAAGTTCCTTTATGTCTAGATAGTGATATAGATAGTAGTAGACGAAGGATGAGGGTGGATGAGAAGGAGTAAATGTATCCTTATAATGACATTGATGTTGTGTTTGTGTCATATAGGTATAGAGATTGGGAGGAGGGGAGAGATGAGACATTATGATGTGAAACAAATAGGTAAGAGTAGGATGATGTGTCTTCTAGTAGGAGCTCATTCAATGGTATGGTAGAAGTGCTAAGTGGACTTGAAAATTCTAAGACATAGTTGAACTGGTTAGAGTGATAGGCTTGAATGTGTGGTTGTTACTATGCCAGTATTGATGATAGACTATTGAAAACATTGTAATAGGGGTTTCGAGTAAGAGTAGTGAAGTAATGGAGAGGACTAGTGATCTTTTAATGAAAGCCTCTATGGAAGTATAGGGTTGAGTCTCGAGGATTAGCCTTGTATATATATGATCATCTCAGGAATAGCACATTAAGACTCATAAGTAGGCTTCAATGAAAGAAGAGGAGGTGGTTAGGTAGAGATTTGAATAAGTGGTACAAGCTTACGTTGATGGAGTAGAGTGCCATGAATAGGAGCACAATTGAGGTGAGCAGTTAAGCTTGAGAGTATCCATAGAGTCTTGTACATCGCGATGGTCCCATTTTCGATTAGAGTTGATTGTTTCCTTCTTGAGTTTGAAAAACTGATTGTCGAGACAACTAAATTATTCAAATTGATTGAGTTTCGATATTCTATTAGTGCCTGATGAAGGTAATATTCTTACCTTTGACTAAATTGATGTTTATATTCTTAAATTGATGTCTGGATTTCTTTGTCTGAGTAGAGTTCCATGAGAATTAAAGAAGAGTCGAGAATTTGAGTTATTGAGTAAATATTGAGCATAGAGTCTTGAGTATATTCGTGTCTTGATGTCCATAGTTACTAATCATTCTAGGACGAATGATCCTGATGGGGAGATGATGTAACTCTCATTAAAATTACCAAAATAACCTTACAGGAGATATGTGCACATAATACTTCTTTCCATGCTCCAATGGAAAATATGAGGTTGGATGTACGATCAACATGAAAAATTAAGAGAGAAAGTGATCTCGATTGATGTTTATAGCAGCCAAATCAAAACATAATATTTTGATGTTAAAATGATTTCAAGTGAGGGTGCGCGACACGTACCTATAGCATACCAACACTTATATTTGTTTCAAAAATTTTCTATGGGATTAGAAACCTTTAAACGAAAAAACACAAAATTTGACATGGACGCCATGTTCACGTTGCGGACCCCATGTCCCGAGATAGACTTTTTTCAAATTCTGTGAGGGGCATTCTGGACCTTTTGATACCTCTCTGGACCTAAACATGATCAAAATAGGTCATTTTAAGTGTAAAAAGGGTTTTAAACCCCATTCTAAGAACTTGAAAAATACTAGGCTAAGAGGAGAGAAAAGGAGCATAAAATTGAGGAGTTCAAAGGAGAGTCCTAGAGAATCGATTGCCTAAAAGCTTCAACCCAAGTATGTAAAGCTAAACTAAAACATGGGAATGTTGTTCCATGTTCTCTATAATGGTAATAGAGGAGTTAAGACTTCATGAGTCCCCATATATGTTTGTTGAACTTCTTCTTGAACATTATCTTGAAAATTTATATCTATTATATGAATTTTCATATGTTTATGATCATCATAAACTTGTTTCTTGAATTGAATACTTTTCATGAGATGTCATATAAAACTTATATGTTAAGTTGTGAAAGTATACATAATGAACCTAGGGATGGAGTCTAGAGCCTTGGTTTGAGTATGTTCAGTGAAGCCTTGATGTGAGTACGAGGTTGAGTTAATTGAGCTAGATGATCCTATGATTCTTCATAATCGAGTTCTTGAGTTATGTCTAGAAGACTTCTTCTAAATTGTAATCTGAGTCTTTGAGTTATTAAATGAGAAATCAGTTAATGAAGATGGGCTAAAGTCCCTAAAAATAATAGAGGACTAGGAGTTTGGGTTAATGTGATAATGAGAGTCTCTGTGAAGCTAATTTTGGATAATTGAGTTGAGATGAGGAGTCTTATGAGCATTGAGTCTTGGGAGGAGTATCGAGCACCGAAATGAATAAGAGTAAGAGCAAATCCAACTCGCACTCATTACCTCCGTTGCCAAGTATAGGAGTGGGCTAAGTTTCATTAGAGTCAAAAAAGTTCTAACCTTGACGGCTAAGTTTTTCAGAGTCGGACAAGTTCTCATCCTATGGATTAAGTTTCGTTAGAATTAGACAGCTCCTCACCTTGTTGTCATGAAACAATAGGACTTAATATGTTAATAGTCGGGATCCCATGTGGATTCTAGGCATTCCTTACAATGGCAAGTACAGAACAACTGTGGCAATATCAGCAGGACTGTTCTACAATCACTGGCTCATAAGTGACTGTTGTCGGTTAAGAGAAACTACCAAAAGTTCCTACCTTGAGTATTTTGAGTTGAGTCGAGTTTCATTGAATTGAGTTGAGTTGATTGATGAGGTTTTATTGGTTGATGGATCACTTTTCTACTCTTTATTCTTGCTCTAGATAGATATTTGACATTCTTATTTAGTATTCTTTTGAGTTGATGTTATTCTATATTATTCTACCTGTTTTTGTTTCATTCAGCTATTTTGTATACCAATACATTCCAAGTATTGATGTCCCCTTTAGGACTACATCATTCTATGATGCAGAGACAAGTACTAGAGATCGCCAATGGGCTCACTGTTGAGGATCTAAGCAGTTCATCTAAGTTGGTGAGTCTCCCTTACTTCGGAGGGTCATTACATTTACTTTCATTATGCTTATTCGAGTTAGACTTTGAGTTAGCTTACTTTATTTTGAGGTAGTCATAGGTCTGCCATAGGCACCATATGATAGTGATAGAGGCTTCATAGACTAGAGTTGGAGTATTGATATTGAGACTTAATGAGCTAGTTCCTTTCTACTATCCCTTTTATTTAATTGATATACTTTTGAGACATTAGATGTGCCCATTTATCTTCTTTAGTCTTCCACTGAGTTTTCTGAGTTATATTGATTGAATGATGTGATGAGGCCAAGTGGTTCATTTGGGGACTAGTAATAGTCTCTGAGTGTTGGCCACGTCTAAGATACCCTCTCAGGCGTGACAGGTTCGCAGCAGGCATAGAGTTTGGGGTATTTGATGTGACAACTCATTTTCAAAAAGTAATCAGGATATTATTTTTTTAAAAAAGGGTATTTTAGTAATTTGACATTAGAAATTGTGGAGGTTATGTTTTTAAGGTAATATAGATATAGAGGAGCGAATTTAGTGGTAAATTTTGGGTCACAGGAAACCGAGGTCATCCTACTAAATTCAATATATTACTTATATAATTTTAAAAAAAATTATTAAATATTAGCTAAAGGAACCCGTTATCAAAATAAAAAGATGGTTCATTGGTCTAAGGGTCTTTTTCTAGCATAATTGTTGGGGATTCAATCCCACTCAGTAGCACCATTTTTTCCTTTTTTCTTTTAAATAAAACTGAAATGCACCATTTGGTGCACCCATGTATTTGAATTCCTAGATTTGCCTCCATAAGATATATGTTAGACCCCTTACTCTCGTTAAATTAAGGATAAAAATTAAATTGAAGTCGAAAGTCCCTAATTGGATTAAAATAGAAAAGTTTGGGACCTAATTGGTCAATAGGCTAACTAGAAGCCCTTATGAAGCAATTTTAAATAGTTGGTTGCCTATATATACCCCTTCTTGTTCAAGGTTAAGACCATTTTTGGTCTTTCATACTTAGCACATTTTGGAGGTGAGAAAGAAGAGAAGAAAAGAGTTGGAAGAAGAAGAGAAAGGAAGAAGAAGTCCTCCCAAGTAAG
>JAOTQR010081247.1:0-39972 GCA_025774065.1 Solanum ossicruentum | reverse complement strand
TGATTTTCAACTAGTAAGCTATACAATGGATCTTATAGTTGGAAGTTTCATGTTCTAATTCAAGCCTTTCAAGCCTTGTTCTTCCACATTCGGGGACGAATGTTCCCAAGGGGGAGATATTGTCTCACCCCGTAACTCCATGATCTTGTATCCATGTTTTAAGCTTCATTTGGTTAAGTTGGTGTTGTATTAGGTTCATGGGAGACTCCCAATACCTAGATGAGTTGAAGACTTCCCTAAGAGTTGAGTTTTGGGTGATGGTTCATGCAAGGGTCAAATTTAAACTAGCATCACTTTTTGCACACATGGAACTGGGAGGCCCACAACATGTCAAATGAAATCCCTTTGAGTTATCTTTCCAATGCACTTCGTTTCACCTCTTTTAGAGTTTAGAGTCAAAAGTTATGGTCATTTTACAGAAGACTGCCAATGCAGAGTTGCACTACGAGCCCACAGTTACGAGTCGTAGGTCGGGGTACGACTCATAGTTTAGGCTCATAGCAATTTCCAAGAGACTTCAATATAGAGCCTAGGGGGCATTTGAGGGGTCCTACAAGTCGTAGTGCTACCTACGGGTCGTAACGCGGCCAGTAACAACCATTAGATAGCTTTTTAGGAAGGGTTATTTTTGTCCTTTCCCACCATTTCTAAGCTATAGATTGACGTTTTTAAGCTCACTCAAGGTCCCAAAACCCTTAAGTTCTTCATTGTATTGATAAAACACTCTCTCAAATCCTTATACTAAGATTTCACTCCAAAGTCAAGTGACTAAATCTCTTTCGGATCTTAAGTAATTCTTTCAAGCTTCAATTTCTCACCTCCATCTTTACCAAGAAATTCTCCAAAGCTAAGATATGTGGTGTTGAACCATCGGGTCCTTCCATCTATGGAGCCTAAGACTCGTTTTTACTAATATTGCATGATTTAAAGTTGATTTTATATGTGGGTCTTGTATATTGAGAAATTTACTGCACAACGATTTTAGTTCAAGAATCTAAAGTTGTTTTAGCATGTTTTAAGCTTTAAATCTTGGACCAAATGTAAGATTTGATGAGTGGTTTTGATGTGTATGTCTTAAGGGTGTTGCAATGTGTTGTTTTGTATTTTTACAATAGATTTTCTTGCATGATTTCATTGATAAATTGCATGGTCTTTTACTCCCATTTCACACCAGCCAAGTGTTTGGTAAAATGTCCGGCTAGAGCTTCATGAGGAATTGAAGGTCCAAAGCATGTCTTATTCTATGAATGATGGTATGATGATAAAATGAGATATAATAAATGTTATGAATGATGTTATAATGTTGAAATAAGAGTATGTATATGATGTAATGATAATTATAGAAGGAAGGTATGCATATGATATATCTCTATATAGTGTTGGATTGACCATAAGCAATTGAGGGGTATGCTTCAATCACCATGGGAGGTAGGGTGTGGCCATCCACTAAACTACCAAGGGTTTTGTACCTTGGTAATCCATCGAGGGTTTTGTACTTTGACACCAGGGTGAAAGGGCGGCATCATCACTAACCTATCAAAGGGTTTGTACCCTGGCACCAGGGTGATAGGGAGCATCATCACCAACCTAGATGGGGCTTTGTACTTATCAACCTAGTGAGGGGTTACTACCTCACCACCTAAGTTATGGGTCGGCATCATCACCAACCTTCCAAGGGGTTCGTACTTTGGAAAATCTAGCTTGGTCTCCCCCACACATAAGATATCCTATATGAGCATGAGTTAGTTAAGGATGTTTTACTTACGCGTTGATCATACATGTCATATTGCTATATCATGCCTATTTCTATTGTTATGCATGTTGATTATGAAGATTATCTCTTGTTTTATTGCATCCCACATACATAGTACATTCAAACATACTAACATATACTCTTGCCTACATGATATCACCATGTAGGAACCAGAGCTCCATTTGTTCATCATCCTCCTCTACGTGGCTATTGATATCCAATTAGGCTAGTTGGTAAGTCCCCATGGCTGGGGATGATATCTACATTCTTTTGCTATGTATATGAGACTATCTTTCCTTTTTGGTATTCTTGACTATGAGTGTGAGCCTAGTTTTTCTTATCTTTACCCCCGCTAAGTTCAATGTTAGAGGTGTTGTTGGACAAAAATATATATTATGCTTGAGCTTTGATTCACTTATGATATAAAATTCCCCTTGTTTATGTTTCTTATGTTGTTATGTCTTGCTTTCGCCACCGAGGATGTGTGATGAAATGATATGAGGCTTGTTTGGGGTTCCTTCGGGTTCCCTATTCGCTTGTCACGTCTAAGCCCTAGGCTTGGGTCGTGACAACATCCCTCAAGTCTCTATATAGTTTGGTGGAACTAGGGTGGATAGAATAAGGAGAATTGTGGGCCTCATCAAGAATTTTCTCCCTCAAACCGTCACACCAGGCACACATAACCTACCTTGGTAACTAAGGGTACCATCTTCCCCTTGGGAGAAAACCTCTACTTTTCCCTCTTTCACCAAGGCCTTCAATTCAAGCAAGGAGGAGTCAAGATCTTGTTTTGCTATCACCTCATCAACCAAGGAAGATTTGGAAACATCAAAAACAACAACACCATCATCAACAACGTCTTCCAAACTAACCCCCAACCTAGCTAATTGATGTGCCTCACTAGCCATTTCCTTAACACCACCATTAGCATGGTCTAGGCTACCCATAGAAACCCTACTCAATGCATCCGCCACCACATTTACCTTACCCAGATGATAGTGCGCACTCATGTAATAATCTTTGAGAAGTTCTAGCCACCTTCTTGGTATCAAGTTGAGATCCTTTTGAGTTAAGACATATTGAAGGCTCTTAATCTTGGTGAAGACATCAATATGCACCCCATATAAGTACTGACGGCAAATCTTTAATGCAGACACAATGGCAGCCAACTCTAGATTATGGGTAGGGTAGTTTGTTTCATGTACCTTGAGTTACCTAGAAGCATAAGCTATGACCTTACCATATTGCATAAGCACACAACCCAAACCAACTCTAGATGCGACGCAATACATAACAAAACCCTTAAGCCTATCCGGTAGTAATAATATAGGAGCGAACACAAGCCTAGCCTTCAATGTTTGGAAGGTTCTCTCACATTCATCAGTCCACACAAACTTAACCTTCTTTTGAGTCAATTTAGTCAGAAGAAAAGCAATGGAGGAGAACTCATTCACAAATCTTCTATGGTAACCCGCAAGGCCCAAAAAGGTCCTAATACCCAACGTGGTCAATGGTCTAGGCCAATTTCTACTCACATCGGTTTGCATGGGTCCACTTTTATACCATCCCCGACAACACATGACCAAGAATGCAACCTCCTTTAACAAAAATTCACACTTATCATATTTGGCATACAATCTCTCTTCCCTCAATCTTTGCAACACAACCCTCAAATAACCTATATGCTTCCTCCCTACTATGTGGTTAGATCAATATATCATCAATAAAGACCCTATTCATTAGATCTATGAAGATAGTCAATGCATTAGTCAACTGAAGAGACATCACAAAAAACTCATAATGCCCATATCTAGTATGAAGAGTGGTCTTAGGAATATCACACTCCCTCACCCTCACTAGATGATACAAATATTCCCCATAAATCAACTTATAGGCTTTAATGCATGAAAAGAATCTACCCTTGACCACAACATCTTTACATTCCCATTCAAGGATGGGTTCATTAGGAAATTAAAACTTGGTCCTATGGGTTCTACAATCAATAGACGCATAGTAGGCATGCAACCAATCCATCCCAAGAATGATATCAAAATCTACCATGTCTAATTCAACAAGATCACCAGGCAACAACTTATGAAAGATACAAATAGGACAACTTCTATAAACATTCCTAACAACAATAGAGGTATCAATAGGAGTAAAAACTTCATATGACTCATGCAAAAACTCGGGGACAACATGGAATTTTTATCAACAAAACGGGTAACAAAGGAAAGAGTGGCACCCGGATCAATCAAAGCATACACATGAAAGTCAAAGATTTTCACATACCGATAACAACATTGCGGACCGCACCAACTCCTTACCTCCCATGTAGTGCATAAAACCAGTTGTGCTTTGCACCACCACCTTGAGCACCACTTCTACCCAATGGAACCACATTTGCACCCTAGCCCTTGACACGGTATCTTGGACAATGTACCTTCTTGTGACTAAGCTCCCTTATGACCCCCTCCACATTTAGGACACACATAAATGGGAGAAAAAACACTAACACCTTGAGGCCTAGAAAGGTCATTGGCAAACCCCTTATTAGTAGCATAGTGAGACCCTTAGCCTTGATGGAATCGGCCACCCCTTTGGAACTTAACCAAAAAGGCCCCTCTTGCCCTTATGCCCACTTCTCTTCCTCCATTTGATTGGCATAGTTCATCAACCGAGACAAGTCCATGTCAGTAATTAGCATGGCGGGCTGGCATTCTTCACTTACCAAGTTAGAGACCCCCATTAAAAACTTGTTCATCCTAAATCTAGGATCTTCCACCAAATGAGGAGCATACTTTGAAAGTTGATTGAACTTGAGGGAATACTCCCTAACACTCATAGAACCTTGTATCAATTTCATCAACTCCACCAACTTAGCTTCCCTAAGCTCAAGAGGGAAAAAACCTATTAAGGAAAGCCAATTTAAGCTCCTCTCAAAGAACCATATTACCAACCCCCTTCTCTCCCTTCCATTGATCATACCGTATTTGAGCTACCCCTTTGAGTTGGTATGCTACCAACTCCGCCTTTTCATTCAGACCAACACCCATGATATTCAAGATTTTGAAGACCTCATCAATGAACTCTTGTTGGTCTTCTTCCACCTTTGACCCATAGAAAACCAGAGGTTTCATCCCCATGAAGTCTCTTACCCTAGCTCCTGGTGTAGTAGCATGAGGGGCTTAGGCCCCTTAATTTACTTGTTTGGCCACAACTTGAGCAAGCATAGCGAGAGCATCCCGGAGCTCACCATTGTTAGGTTGCTCCTCGGGAGTTTGGGCCCTTCGCCCTCGACTATTTAGCATGATCTAGCACAGTAAAGAATAATCGTTAGGGAAAAAACTTACCACAACTCTATAGCATAATTTAGAACATGAAGAAGGGAAAATTTTCCTATAACATCTTATGGCCTCCTATTTATAGTCAATGCGCACTATACAACCATGAATTGGACTCTAATCCATGTGGTGTGTCAAATTCCAAGGAGTTATCAACATAGTGCTCTGATATGAAGTTTTTCATGAGACAATCCTACGGCCTCGACATGACACGACGGACGAGGAACCCAAAGGGACCCGAAGCAAGTCTCTTAGAACATCATTACATATCCTTGTCATAGAAGCAATAGATATAACATAAAAGAATAAGAATAGGGCCAACAAGACTAGGGGAAATCTTGACAACATCATAATCAAGAGACAACAGACAAGCTCATATCAAAGACATCAATAACAATACAGAGCATAGATACATAAAATGTCTAATAAACACCTCTATACATTGAAACGAACGAGGGGCCATGACAAAGTAACCGGGTTCACCCTCATGGTCAAAATAGATAATAAAGAAGAATGTCTCAATACATAATAGTAGAACAATAGACTAAGGTCCCCGGAGTGGAGGACTCACCAACTATTTTGAATAGCACCGAACTAGCCATATGGAGGAGGAGGAGGATGATCAACTTGGGCACCGGTTCATACATGGCAACATCATTTAGGCATAGAATATCTATTAGTACATTTTAATTACTAAGTATGTAGGATGCAATGTAAAAAAGAATTGAGCATCATAATCAAAATGCATAACAATAGGCAATTGGCATACTTATAATAATATGACATGTATGATCAATATATAAGTAAAACATGCTTCAGTAATTCTTGGTCATATAGAATATCATATGTGTAGAAGAGACCAAGCTAGATTTCCAAAGTACAATCCCCTTGGTATGTTAGTGATGATAGCACACATCATCCTAGTGTGTGAGGGACAAACCCCTCATCAAGGTTAGTGATGATAGCACCCATCACCCTAGTGTGTGAGGTACAAACCCTATCAAGGATAGTGATGATAGCACCCATCACCCTAGTGGTTGAGATGTTGATCCCTTAACTAGGTCACCCGGATTGGGCATGGTAAAATGGAACACTTTATATAGAATATATCATATACATAAGCAAATTTCATTATCATATAGTCAATCATATCGTATCTCATTCTTTGGACCTTTAACACCTCAAAAAACTACGATAACATTATGTCAAACACTTAGAGGGTGTGTAATTCTAGTATAAAACCATGAAACATAGAGAAGAAATCATGCAAACAAATCCATTGTAAAACTATCAATAAACACCTTGCAGTACGTTGTAGAAATATACATCAAAACCTCTCATCTAATCTTACAATAGATCAAAGATTTATAGCTCAAAACATAGCAAAACAGTCACAACTTTACATAGCTTTAATATAACGTGCAGTGAATTTCATAATAATCAAGACCCATTTGTAAATCATCTTTAAATCATGCTATTTGAGTAAAATAAGGCTCAGGCACCATGGGTGGAAGGAACCAATGGTTCAATACCACATACCTAAGCTTAGAGAAGAACTTGGTGATGATTGGAGATGAAGACTTGAAGCTTGAAGAAGAACTTGAAGGAGAACCTTAGCTTGGGATGAGTGTTTGGGACTTGAGTTTGGGGAGTGAAAATATGACTAAGTGTTTTAGTGAGTATATAGAAATGTTTAGGATGATATGAGGGTGAAATAAAACCAAGTATAGGTAAAAACATGTTTGGGAACACTTAGGCCCAAGAGACAAAAGCCTTGGACTGAGATATAAATCACTGGCAAGAAAATACACAGGTCCACGTTTATTCCGCATCACAGAGGCAAAAATAACACATTTCTGCGACAGTTGTGCATGCGATGCTGTCTCAAATCGATTCTGGATAAGAAAAAGTATAAAAATTGAAATTGCTAATCTTTCACTCTTAAATCGGGGTTAGACCCTTTTTCACCTTATCTTAGATCGAGATTTTTAAAATAATGAACGGATTTTGAGATATATGGAAATTAAAATCTTGGGCACCCCAAGGCACGTTTTTAGGTATTTTTTGGGGTCATTTCACCAACAACACCTCTACTACATAGATAAGAGAGGGGGTCAAGACAAGCAACAAGGCTTACCCTCATAGTTAATATATACATAAAAGAAAGATAGTTTAGAAGATATCATGAGATCATAAGCAACATCCCCAGAACGAAGGACTCACTAACAACCTTGAGTGAAGTTGTACTAGCCACATCGGTGGAGATGCTCAAGCGGAGCTCTGGTTCCTACATAGTGATATCATGTCGTCATAGAATATGCGTTAGTACGTTTGAATGTTCTAAGTATGTAGAATGCAATGCAACAAGAGATAGGTCCTAATCGAAATGCATAATCATAGCAAGATATAGTATATTAGCAACATGGCATATATGAACAATTCTTGTAGTAAAACATGCTTGAAAATAACTATACTAACATAGCTCGTTTAACATAATAAGGTGACATGCTTAGATCATCCAAATACCTTGTACTAGAGGGTGAGGAATATATATATGTAATAACCCCTTCTAGTAGGTAATGGGTAGTACATGAGGTTAAAGAGATAGAATAGTTCACAACCCATACATGTAACCAAGAGATAATGAATAGCACATAAGGGTAGAAAGTAGCATAGGTCATAACTCCTACATATGTGCATATGAGGGTGGGGCATATGACATAGTTCATAACCCCTTAACATGAATATATTGCGTAACCCCAAATCATACATGAGGGTAAGAAGTAGATCATAGTTCATAACCCATACATGTAGAAATGAGTAAATTAATAGAACTTGAGGGTAAAGATAGTATAAGTCATAACCCCTACATGTGTAGATATTTCATAACCTCAAACTAAACATGAGGGTAAGGAGTACAACATAGTTCATAACCCCTATGTGTGGACATGAGTAAATGAGTAGCATTGATTCATACATGAGGGTAAGGTGTTCAACATAGTTCATAACCCCTACATGTAGGAATTGGCCTTGCACTGGAGGGTAAAGCACATAGCATACACAACACCTTCTAGTAGGATTCATAATTGACAAGAGCATAAACCTTAGCATAAGAACACAATAGCTCATCAACAATTCCTAAGAACATAACAACATGAGAGCCCAAGAATTCACTTCCAATACCTTAGGAGCCTTACTTGATTTAAATGGACATATATACATTCTGTTCATCATCGTATAATCATTCAACTCATAAGATATGTATTGGACCTTCAATTCCTCAAGAAACCATAACCATACATTTTATCAAACACTTAGAGGGTGTGTACTGCTAGTGCAAAATCATATGATTCAAGAGTGAAATCATGCAAGAAAATTCATTGTAAAACCGCCAATAGATACTTGGTAACACCCTCAAGTAATATACATCAAAACTCTTCATCAAATCTCACATTAGCTCTTAGATTCATAGCCAAAACACAGTAAAACAGTTACAATTTCATAAACCCAACATAGAGTGGAGTGATTTTCATAATAAATAAGAACCATGAGTAAATCAACTTAAATCATTCAATTTTTACAAAAACAAAGCTTAGGTATCATGGGTGAAAGGAATCTATGAAAGAAATGCACATACCTTAACTTTGAAGATGAACTTAATGAAGATTGGAGATGGAGAGTTAAGATTCAAAGAGGGTTTTGACACTTGAAATTTGAGAGAAATATAAGACTGTGTGTTTGAGTGAGTATTGGGAAATGTCTTGTGTGATATGAAGGAAAAATATGGCTATGGTATTTTCTCATGTGATAAGGCTTAGGCCCAAGACTTAAAAGTTTTGGAGCGAAGTCAAAAGTTTGCACAAAATAACACTAGTGCGTGTCGCTGAAGGAACACACACTTTACACTGGAAATCGACACTTTAAAATTTTGGATTTTGCTATGGTTGCTCTTAAATTCGGGTTAGACACATTCCCCACTCAAATTTGTCCCCTGAACAAGAATATGAAGTTGGGATTTTTGAAATAACGCATGAATTTTGAGATATATGAAAATTACGAATCAAGGCACATCCAAGGAACATTTTCGGGCGCTTTTTGCGTGTAAATTAGCCCCAACAAGAATGAAACAACACATGTGATAACATTTTCAAAACATCAATAAGTGTCAAAAATCATCATGAACTTGCTAATATAAACATGGATGCATGCAAATGATTAGCCCACATATGTGGCATAAACTTGTTAACATAAAAATGGATGCAAACAACACATATGTGATAACATTTTCAAAACATTCATCCCATATGTCAAAGAAATGTTTATGAGAAGAGTAATCATGAACAAATTAGACCCAACAAGAATGAAAGAACACATTTAAGATAACATTTTCAAAACATCAATATAAGTGTCAAAAATCGTCATGAACTTGTTAACATAAGCATGGATGCATGCAAATGATATAGGGCAAACACATAAGGCTTGGAACCATGAAAGGACTCGATATCATAACCTTGAATAGAAATGAAAGAGATACAAATATTTTTTCTCCATGCCATCTCCCCGAGGGATATTTTCAAATAGACGAACCTTCCAAAGAGCTTTAACGAACACCACATCGTCATCAATCAACTCTTTCCACCCTTTTATCCAATGCCTCTACTGGGACCTCTACCTAAGTCAACTTATCCACCACAATACCCATAAGCTCAAGGAGTGTTTTGACAGTAGAGTCACCAATATATCCCCTCAACCTAAAATCATGAAGAACCAGACAAACCACAACGATATCTCTAGGACAATCAGTCCTTATGCAACTTTACCAACCTCCTTCCACATTCTATAAGAACCCACAACCCTAAACTCATATGCCAACCTTAATCACATATACCATACTTGGTACCATAAACAACCTCAAGACCTCCAATCCATTGAACCAAATTCCAACAAAATCATAAGACAAGACTTCATGTAATAAGAATATGGAGCAACCCTTATAAGCCTTTCTAGCACCAATAAACCCACATAGCCAAATATTACTAGCAACAAGGAATAATGAAAGGAATAACAACTCTCGGAGCCATCTATGTCAATCAACTTTAAACACAAACAAGCCACTTAGTACCAAACATCACCATATCCCCTTTGGGAGACAACCTCCACTAAACCATCCCTTACCAAGTCCCCCAACTCTATTAAGACGGAAATGAAAGCCTTATTTTTCTAGACCTTTTCAACCAAACAAGATTCGAAACCATCAATGCCCTTACACTGCTACCTTTTTGTCACCCTAAGGTCTCCACTTTCCATAATTAACAAGCAACCTCACCTCCTCCAAATTCACAATATCACCCTCAAATATTCCCAAGCTCTTCTCCACTTCTGGAAATAATTAAAATATCATCACCAAGGACCACCTCAAAGATAACACGATAGGGATTAAAGACCCTATTAATAAGACCTATAGACATGACTAGGGCATAAGTCAACAAAAAGACACCACCCCAATTTCAACATACCGAAAAGGACATTCAATAGCTCATTGGTCACTGAAAACATCCCAATAGAAATAACTTAGGGTCAACACCCCTAACTCTTACAAGAAGGTAAATGTAATCCTTGGAGATCAATTGTACCCTAAAATAAGAAGTAGACTTACCCCCTTCACTACCAGTCAAGATGGATTGTTAGGGAATTGGAATCTAACTCTACAAGTCCTACCATCAATGGAGACACAACAAACATGTAAACAATCTACTCCATGTATAATCTCAAACTCACTACATCCAACCAAACAAAACCATAAGTCAAGATCTAAATGCAACATGACAACGTGACAATTTCCATAAACCTTTCTAGCAACAATAGACTCACTATTGGGATATACACAAAAGTCCACATAAGCATCTGGAATAAACGTGTAGCCTACTAACAACAAAAGGAAACTTCAACATACTAGTAGCAACATCGAGCACATCATCCACCCCTTGCCTTCTTTGAACAGCATAGAAACAATTACATCTTAGAGCACATCTTTGATCAATGTACCCACCTTGGGCCTCTTGTTTCACATGACTACCTTGACTTTGAGGAAGACCCTCCTTGCCCTTTTTCGATACATAAGGGCAATTAAAAGGCTTGTGACCTACTTTCCTACACCCGTAACACGATCTTGAATTCTTTAAGCATTTGACATGATGATGCTTTTCACATATTACGCATTTTGGAAAACACATTCAACCATCGCCTCCTTGGAACCTTGGTCTATCCATTCATTCCATAGCAAGCCTCTTGTTTGGAGCGCTAGAAGACCCTTGGCCTTGAAACTCGATACCTTGTTGGAATCGGTCATCCTCAAACCGAGCCCTCATAGACTTTCCACTCCTCTTCTTCCTAAGCTTTTCACCCTCAAGTTTTTTGGCATAAATCATGAGGCGGGAGAAATCCATATTATTAATTAACATAGCGGACCGACATTCTTCATTCACCAAGTCAGAGACACCCATCATGAACTTGTTCATCCTAGCCCTTGGCTCGACAACCAAGTGAGAAGCATACTTAAAGAGTTTGTTGAACTTGAGGGAATACTCCTTCATACTCATTGACCCTTGTCTCAAATTCATGAATTCTACCAATTTGGCTTTCCAAAGCTCAAGAGGAAAGAATAGATTAAGAAAGGCTGCCTTAAACTCTTCCTATAGAACCACATTGTTGACTCCTTTCTCCTCCCTCTATTGGTTGTACTATGTTTGTGCTACCCTTTTGAGTTGGTAGGCCGCCAACTTTGCCTTATCTTACGATCTAACACCCATGATGGCTAATACCTTGTAAGTCACCTAGAGAACTCCGATGGGCTCATCCTCATGAAGTCTCTCACCCAAGAAGTTAGTGTAGGAGCATGAGAGGCTAGGCCCCTTGATTGGATTGGTTGGCCACAACTTGTGCAAGAAAAGTGAGAGTCTCCCAAAGCTCTCCATTAGCCAGTTGTCGCTTGGGAGCACGGGCTCTTCTTCCTATTGTGTTAGGCATGATCAACTAGCATGGAAAAGATTAATTATTGGGGAGAGGAACTTACTTCAATGCTATAGCGTGACGTAGAACATGAAGAAGGGAAACATCACCTAAAACCCCTCATAGCCTTCTACTCATAATTGTGGTGCACAATACAACTATGAATAACACACTAATTGACGTGGTATGTTGGATTTTGAGGATCTAACAACCTAGTGCTCTGATATAATCTTTGTCATGACCAAAGACTAGGGCCTAGACGTGACCGGCGAATAGGGAACATAATCACAAACAAGCCTCAAAGCTTATCATAACACATCCTTGGTCGTAGAAGCAATAAAAATGATAATAAGGATAAACTTCCAAATCATAGACATCAAGAACAATATACTCAAGGCTTATATCATAGATACATAACATGTCCAAAAACAACTTTATTACATATATAAGAGCAGGGTCAAGACAAGAAACCGGGCTCAGCCTCATAATTACTGTATACAAAAAATAAAGATAGTTTAGAACATAGCATGAAATCATAAGTAATGTCTGGAATGGAGGACTCACAACCAAGCTTGGTGAAGCCGTACTATCAACGTGGGTGGAGATGCTCAAGCGGGGCTCCGGATCCTACAGGGTGATATCTTGTAGGCATAGAGTATGCGTTAGTACATTAGAATGTACTAAATATGTAGGATGCAATACAACAAGAGATAAAAAATTATCGAAATGCATAATCATAAAAAGATATAGTATACTAGCAACATGATATGCATCAACAATGTTTATAGTAAAACATGCTTGAAAATAACCATACTTACATAACATGCTTAACATAATAAGGTGACTTGCTTTGATCATTCAAATACCTTGAACTAGATGGTGAGGAATATAATATAGGTCATAACCCCTTCTAGTAGCTAATGGGTAGTACATGAGGGTAAAGAAATAGCATAGTTCATAACCCCTACATGTAAACAAGAGATAGTGAATAACACTTGAGGGTAGAAAGTAGCATAGTTCATAACCCCTAAATGTGTGCATATGAGGGTGACATATAGCACACAGTTCATAACCCCTTCATAAGAATATAATGCAAAACCCCAAATCATACACGACGGTAAGGAGTAGATCATAGTTCATAACCCCTACATGTAGAAATAAGTAAGTGAATAACGCATGAGGGTAAAGGTAGCATAAGTCAGGGGGTCGGTATAAGAAATTCGGAGGTTGTGATCTCACGTCTTATAAGACCCCTTTAATGCGAGCAGGCGATCACTTACTTGTGTACATATTTTATTATCTCAAACCAAACACGAGGGCAAGGAGTATAACATTGTTCATAACCCCTATGTGTGAACATGAGTAAATGAGTAACATTGATTCAAATATGAGGGTAAGGTGTTCAACATAGTTCATAACCCCTATGTATAGGAATTGGCCTTGCAGTATAGGGTAAAGCACATAACATAATTCATAACCCCTTCTAGTAGGCTTCACAATTGACAAGAGCATAAACCTTAGCATAAGAACCCAATAGCTCTTCAACAATTCCTAAGAACATAACAGCATGAGAGCCGAACAATTCACTTGCAATATTTTAGGAGCCTTACATGATTTAAGCACATATATATACATTCCTTTCATCATCATTTCATCATCATATAGTCAATCAACTTATAAGACATGCATTGAACCTTCAATTCCTCAAGAAACAATAGCCAGACATTTTATAAAACACTTAGAGGGTGTGTAGTGCTAGCCTAAAATCATGCAATGCAAGAGTTAAATCATGAAAGAAAGTTCATTGTAAAACCACCAATAGATACTTGGTAACACACTCAAATAATATACATCAAATCACTTCATCAAAGCTCACATTAGATCTTAGATTCATAGCCAAAAACATAGTAAAAAAGTCAAAATTTCATAAACCCCAACATGGTGTGGAGTGATTTTCATAATTAAAAAATCCATGAGTAAATTAACTTTAAATCATGCAATTTTTATGAAAAGGAATCTTCAGTATCATGGGTGAAAGTAACTGATGGAAGAAACCCACATACCTTAGCTTTGGAGATGAAGTTGATGAAGATTGGATATAATGACTTGATACTTGATTGAATTCTTTAAGATCTAGAGAGGGATTTTGCACTTAAAATTTGAGAGAAATATAACACTAAGTGTTTGAGTGAGTATTGGAGAATGTCTTGTATGCTATGAAGGCAAAATATGGCTACGTATAGGTATTTTATTATGTGAGAAGGTTTAGGCCCAATACTTAAAAGTCTTGGAATGAAGTTAAAACTGGGCACAAAATAACATAGGTGCATGTCGCGGAAGGAATGTGCACTTTATACTAGAAATTGACATTTTAAAATTTTGGATTTTGCTACGGTTGCTCTAAAATTTGGGTTAGACCCATTTCCCGCTCAATATTTCCCCTTGAACAATAATATGAAGTCCAATTTTTGAAATAACACATGGATTTTGAGATATATAAAAATTACAATTTCGGGCTCTTCCAAGGAATATTTTCAGGCACTTTTTGGGGTCGTTACATCTTCCACAAGTTTTTCTTCAAGAAACTTTATCTTTAAGGTCTGTGGGTCTTCATCCGTGGGTTTATCCACCCATGGAGTCCCTAAAACCTTTTTTTCATTAAACTATTTGAGTTCAAGTCTTGATTCCTTATAGGTATTTACCACTATTATTCCCATGTATGAAATATGTTGGAATTTTGTTGGATTTTGTCTATAGATGAATGAATATCTATTAAGAAATGAAATTATGATATATCTATGATTCTAAAGTTTTGTATGCTATGAGGCCCAAAAGACTTGGAAAGATTATGGATTTTTGGATGGTTTTCATGATACACAAATTTGGGTTTTTGCTACAATATTAGTGGGTTGATTTCAATGACTTTAATATGAATCGACCTTTAATCTTCTCATGTCCACATTCTTGAATTGTATTATTTTGAGTTAATAAGAATACCCATCATGTTCTGATCAAGTTTATATTACAAGCTTCTATGTTGATGAAAGCATTATTCTAAGACATATAAACTATGAATGTTATAAAACATGAATGGGCTATTAAGCATGTTATGAGCACATGAGAATGTTATGAATGTTAACAATAATATGATGCCCTTTCCTTTGATTTGATGAGCTTTTGGTTCTGAGGAGCTACTCTCTGATAATATGAGCTATAAATAGGATTATGCATATTATGACTATGACTATGATTCGAATATTCCTTCGGATTGTTGACCTATCACTGAGAGGACCTTTGTGAATAACCATTCTCCCTTAACAATGTTACCCCATAGGTTTGTGATTTACTTATTGTATGATTAACCAAAAAGGGTACGGTGCCTATGTGGTACATGCTAGTTTATAACCGGATAGGGTAAAGTCCCTATAAGACAACCAAAAATGTAAAGTCCCCATAAGGTATCTTATCATATAATAGCTAAAAGGGGTAAAGTCCACATAAGGTAACCAAAATGGGTAAATTCCCCTTCAGGTACTTGTTATTTTCTCTCTCCAAAAAAGGGAGGTGCCCGTAAGTAGAGGGATAGTTTACCTTGGCAAAGTAGATCACTCCTTTATTCAGTGTGGATTGACCACTAGGATACCAAGTAGTAGCTAGCTTGATCCTAGTTGTCAATTATTTTCCCTTTCCATCTGAGTATGATATGATTTATTATTTGGCTATCCTCTTGCATGTTTTGACTAAGGCCTTGATCATTGATGTCATATTAAGATGATATCCATTTACTATGATTATTCATATTATTTAATTATTAATTATGTTTCCTTACTGCATTGCACCCTACATACTTCTAACATTCCATGTACTAACATATACATTTTGCCTACATGATCTAAGCATATAGGGACCGGAGCTCCTATCCGTCCTCCTACTCGACGTGGCTAGCTGGATGATTTAAATATTGCTATTAGTGAATCCTCCACTTTGGGGGAAATATCCACTTTACTTTCATGCTTTCTTAAGGCTTGTCTATTTTTTGATATATATATTTTGAGGGCGAGCCAGGGAGATATCTTGGCCCCTGCTCTATTCGTATTAGAGGTTTGTCGATGGATATGGATGTTATAAGTTTGACTCCTATTATGTTTATGTAATCATGGAATACATCCCTTAGTCCTTATTAGCCCTTCTATGCTTGTTATATGATGATGATGAGATGGAAGTCCCAAGTCCCTATCCTCTCCATGGCGTGAGTCATACTTACCCACCCTTTAGACTTTATTTGTATGTGATTCATCAAAATCCCTCTCCCCTATCTATCTCCATAGCATGACTCATAAGCCCTCATTTCCCTTAGAATTATTTGTTAAATGTTTTTGTTTTTATATTCCGCAACCATGGATATGTAAACGATATGCTAAGAAACTTGTTTGGGTTTTTCCCATTCGACATGTCATCTCTAGGCCCTAGGCTTGGGTCGTGACATTTGATTTTGAAAAATATTTTCCTTAGTTTTTTAAAAATGAAGTCATTTCCATTAATATGGGTAAAATTAGTTGCTTTGGAAAATATTTTTTTGAAAAATATTTTTCTTCTTCAGACTAGTCACGACCAAGCTTTGGACCTATTTGCAATACGGTGAATGAGGAACTGGAAGGAACCTCACCCTATCCTCTTAGATTCATTAACCATTCATATGCAATTAATAATATAATGTATAATTAAAAGTGGGGAAAGATACCAAGGGACATTTATCTTTTCATAATTGAAAAGTAACATCTCAAACTAAAGCCATATTGTCCAAACATACCATTCTACATAAGGCATTGTGTGGATCAAAATACAATCACGGTTCCTCTCAAATATAAAAGACATGAAAAAAATATAGAAAGTAAAATTCTTCAATGAAAAATCCTAAATACTTAAATATCACAATGATACAAGGATGAAGTGTAACACCTCCCACGCGACTAGGAATCTCCTTATAGTGTATTTCTTGAATATCATAAAATTCATGCATTATTTAGTAAACCCGACTTTATATTCTCTTTCAGGAGGAACAATTCTATAAAAAAAAGGATCACAATCAGTGTTAAGATCAACCATATCGAAAATAATTTTTTAGGTGATTTAGTCCTTAACCAGTGAACACCCAAAAAATGTGCTTCGAAAATATTGACTTGTCATGCGTGCTATATAAGACCCAACTTCATATTCTTGATAAGAAGAAAATATTGAGTGGGAAATGGGTATCTTCCAAATTTTAGAGTACCCATAGAGAAAATTGATTTTCATTAATTTTTCGAAAACAATAGTGTATGTGATTGGTCCGCGACGCAGACCCATCGTGGACCAGTATTGGTTTTTCCTTATTTTCTATTTTGGCTCAAGGGAATTGGGATGAGGTCCCTTTGCCTATTTATAGGTGAAATATCTCATACATAGCCATTTTTTAAACTCTATATCACTCAAAAACCTTCTCTAAAACTCTCCAACACTTTATCAAAATTCCCGTTCCAATTTCAAGGATTTCAAGGTTAATAATGGAACTCAAGGATTCATTTCAAGCTCTAATTACCTTCAATTTCATGTCAAGAAAACCCAAGTTTGAGATATGTGAGTTTCATCCATTGGGTCCTTTCACCCATGGAGCTTAGTTTTCCTTTTCATGAAAATTGCATATTTTCAAGTTCTATCTTGTATGGGTATATCTTATTATGGATTATGATTATAAATTATGTTGGGATTTTATGAAATGTTGATTTATTATGCATGACTATATATTTCAAGCTTATACCATGATTTGATTATATGTATTAAGACTATGCATGTTTTGATCTATGAAACTATGATCTATTATGAGATTTGATGATGGATTTCAAGGTACCCTACATGAGGGTTTTACAATATGTTGGTGTGTTGATTTTCATTGGGTTTTCTCACATATTTCACTCTTGAATTGAGTGATTTTGAACTAGTATCATGAACCCACCAGGTGTTTGATAAAATGACAAGTCAAGAATTCTTAATTTTTGGATGATCTATTTCAAGATTTACAAGTCAAGTGACTATATGATGATTAAAGGCTTTTAAGTTTTTCTTGAATTCATGGAAAGTATCTAAGATGTTAAAAGTATCAAGTTAATCCCTATTTCAATATTTTTTCCTCTTGAGAGCCATTCATGTTAAAGCAAGGTTCAGGTATGATTATGATCTACTCTCATGTTTCATGTTAGGCACACCATTAGAGCTACTCATGTCATGTTTCCATGTTTCTTGCAAGTGATTAAAGTATGAGCATTTCAAGCATTCCGTGGGATTAGACTTAGCACCGATGGATTGGATGTCGGTGTGGACTATCTTCAAGCGGCCATACTTCTTTCCTCAAACTATATGCAAACATAGGATTATGATTATTTCCCTTGCTATACTAGTGGACCTATTTAGTGCACTTTGTCATGAAATCTAGCCGAAAATGGGATGGGTTCCTATAAAGGAGGTTACTTGTCTGAAATGGGATAGGCTCCAATAAGGTGTAGTATGGTTTACCTTGGAATGTAGACAACCTCTTTACCGATGAGGGGTAATCATCGGGAATCCAACTTGTAGCTTGCTTGGTCTTACTTTCGTAAGTTAGGGTCTCTTTCCACACATGTATTATGTTCTATGCAAGTTGAATCATTTACAAGCATGTCTTACTTTAGCATTGACAATGCATGTCATATTGAGATCTCGCTTATCTATTACTTCTTACTATGCATTTTGACTATATTGGCTTATGTCTTTTTGCATTATATCCTACGTACTTAGTATATTCAAACATACGAACACATACTCTATGCCTACGTGATATTACCATGTAGGGACCGGAGCACCACTTGATCATCCTCCACGTAGCTAGTGTGATATATTGTAGCAATTTTTGGTGAGTCCTTAAGTTCGAGGACACTATCTTCAATACTCTTGCTATATTGAGACTTTTCATGTTGAACACTTAACATTATATGGGTGAGCCCGGAGAGTATCTTGATCCCTGCTCAAATCTATGTTAGAGTTGTTGTTGGAATATTTCATGTATTTATGCTATGAGCTTTAGTCTTGAATGTTTAATGATTATAAAAGACTTCCCTTAGTATCACTTTCCTTTTATTCTATCTCCTTCAATTGTTTACTTTTCTTTCGCGACCAAGGACATGTGATTGATATGTTAAGAGGCTTATTTGGGTCTCTTCATGTTCCCATTTGCCATTTCACATAAAGGCACTAAGCTTGGGTAGTGACAAACTTTGTATCGGAGCCCTAGGCTATTAATGGATCTCAGGATCAAATACACTGTGCCAATTATAGTCTCATTCATGCTTGTGAAGCGTGCCACAACTATGAATATGAGGCTATGAGGCATTTTAGGAAATGTTTCACTTCTTCATGATCTATATTGTGCCTTTGATGCAAGCGTAAGGATTTTTCTCCTAATGAATGCTCTTTGCTATTCTAGATCATGTTGATTCCAAGAGGGAGACTAAGGAGAACCCATACACCTGATGAGCAACCGACCTCTACCGCCCCTAAAGCTCCTCAAGGTTGAGGGGTAGTCCAAGATGAGTTTCGAGATGCTATTGCAATGTTGGCTCATGCGATGACCAACCAAATCAACCAAGTGGCCCAAGCCCGTCATGCTCCCACTCTGGCTTCTAGGGTAAGGGATTTCACTAGAATCAACCCACCGGAGTTCCGTGGATCCAACATGGATAAGGATCACCAAGAGTTCATAGATGAGGTGTACAAAGTTCTATCCACCATAGGGGTCAAATCGGAGGAAAAGGCGGAGTTGTCGGTCTACCAACTCAAAGGGATGGATCAAATTTGGTTTACTGTGACACTCCATAACTCTATGCTCTTATGTATCCATGTTTCTATCCTCATTTGGTTAGCTTTAGGGTGAATTAGGTTCATGGGAGACTGCTAGTACCTAAACGAGTTCAAGACTTCCCTAATAGTTAAGTTTTGGGTGATGGTTCATGCAAGGGTCAACTTTAGACTAGCATAACATTTAGCATATTTAGAATTGGGTAAACCATGACATGTCAAATGAAATATCTTTGAGTTAACTTTGAAACGCACTTGGTTTCACATTATTTTGTGTTCGGATAAAGGAGTTATGATCATTTTTGTGAGACCCTCCCGTGCAATGAACTCACGTGGGCAACTTGACGGCCAATGTGCCCTTTGACGGGCCGATTGGGGAAACTGGGGTTGGAAAGGGTCAATTGTAAAAATAAAGTGTCACGGCCAGTGGCACGGGCTATGTGGTCCACCACTGACCATGAGGATGGTCATAAGGTGTGCTAAAGCAAGCTTGTTATACTTGGGGAAAAATATGGTTAAGGTTGGTACCACGGGCACAGTTGATAGGCTGTGTGGAGTGGGACAGCCCGTGGCACTTGGTCGTGTGGAGGCCTACAATGTTTTGTCTAGGTGAGGTGAGATGGTCCAGTAAATGGTCCTTGTAATGCCACACGGTCCGTGAAGGGACCGTCAAAGTGACGTCAATGCTAACATTTTCTCAAGTGTTCCAAATCCATTTTTTTGGTCTAAGTCTTGTCTCACGGGCACTCCACACGGCCCATGCAGTGCCACAAGGTCAGTCAAGTATCCAGTGAGATGATACTTTGCCAATTTTTCCATCCATTCACTTATGGCGTCTTTGTAAATTTTAATTACTCTAATGCCCTTTTAAGGCATCCAATGCTATCTTAATTTTCCTAAAAGACCTAAAAAATATCCCAAAGGATAAAACTCATTTACAAAGAGGAAGACCAAGGAGGGCCCATGCACCCTTGAGGCAACTGGCTTATCCTACTCCCCAAGCCCTTAAGGAGAAGAGGCTACTCAAGTTGACTTCCGAAATGCCATCACTAAATTGATGCATGCAATGACCCAAAAATTGAATCAAGGGGCCCAAGCTCCTCAAGCTCATACTCTGGCCTCAAAAGTGAGGGACTTCACTAGGATGAATCCTCCGGAGATCCATCGGACAAAAGCCGAGGAAGATCCCCAAGAGCTCATCGATGAGGTGTATAAGATGCTAGCTATTTTGGGGGTGCATTCGAAGGATAAAGCGGAACTAGCAGTCTATCAACTTAAAGGTGTAGCTTAAATTTTGTTTGTTCAATGGAAGTTTGAGAGAGGAAATCATGATGCTATTCTTTGGGAGAAGTTCAAGAGCACATTCCTTAACCAGCTCTTCCCTATTGAGTTGCGAGAGGCTAAAATAAGGAAATTTATGAATGTCAATCAAGGTTCCATGAGTGTGAGGGATTATTCCCTCAAATTCAATAAGCTCTCCAAGTATGCTTCTTAATTGGTTGCCGAACCTAGATCAAGGATGAATAGGCTTGTGTCGGGAGTGTCCAACTTGGTGAATGAAGAGTGTCATATTGCCATGCTAGTGGGTGATATGGACTTGCCCCAACCCATGACATATGACGAACAACTTGAGGGGGAAAAGCATAGGAAGAGGAAGAGTGGGGAGTCCAAGAGGGCTCAATTTGAGGGTGGTTTCCAAAGTTCTAAGGGTGACCATTTCCAACAAGGTCACGAATTTCAAGGCTAAGAGTCCGTCAGTGCTCCAAACAAGAGATTTGGTAATGATGGGGTACTTAACCCAAGGTTCCAAGGTAGCAATGGTGGGGCAAGTTTTCCAAAATGCCCAAAATGTGAAAAGCATCATCATGACAAATTCTTAAAGGATTCAAATATGTGTTATGGGTGTAGGAGTAGGCCATAAGCTTGTTGATTGCCCTTATGTTTGATGCAAGGGCAAGTATGGTTGTCCTTAAGGTCAAGGTGGTTATGTTGATCAAGGGGCTCAAGGAGGAAAACAAGGTAGTGCTCCACAACATTATCGATTCTATGCTCTTCAAGGAAGTCAGGGAGAGGATGAGGTGCCCGATGTTGTTACTGGTACTTTAAAGGTTTTTTATTTGATATGCATGCTTTGATAGGCACAGGTGCCACTATTTCTTTCATTATTCCTTTTGTTGCTAATAAGCTTCATGTGTGTTCCAAAAATATTATGTGAACCTTTTAGGTTTCTACCCCCATTGGTGAGCTGATTGTTGCTAGAAAATCCTATATGGGTTATCCCATGTCCTTATTTCATAAAGTCTTTTCTTATGATTTTGTTGAACTTGGCATGGTGGGAATTTGAGACAATTCTTGGGATGGATTGGTTACATGCATATCATGCTTCCATTGATTGTAAAACCCGTAGACTTAGATTCAATTCCCTAATGAATCCATACTTGAGTGGGAGGCTGTAAAATGGTAGTTTAGGATAGATTCATTTGTTGTGTTAAGGTCCAAATTGATCTCTAAGGGTTGCATTTACCATCTCGTTAGGGTTAGGGATGTTGAGTCTAAAGTGATTCCTATTGAGTCAGTTCTGGTGGTCAGTGAGTTACTTGATGTCCTTCCCGATAGGAGCTAGTCATTTTCTAAGATTCATCTTCAGTTCGGATACCACCAATCTGGAGTGAGGGAGTGTGATATTCCCATGACAGCCTTTCGGATAAGGTACGAATATTTTGAATTTTTGGTAATGTCTTTTGGCTTGACTAATGCATCGACTATATTTATGGATCTCATGAATAGGGTCTTTAATCCCTACATTGGTATGTTTCAGGTGGTTTTAGTAATGGTATCTTGATTTATTCCCGAAGTGAAGGAGAGCATGTGGATCATTTGAGGGTGGTGTTGCAAATCAGAAGGGATGAGAAGTTGATTTTTAAATATGGAAAGTATGAATGTTTAGGTAACAAAAAGGTGGTTATAGAAGTACACCGGTTGGATAGGTTAAGAATAATGTTAGATGACGTTGATAATGGTAGTTAGTGGTTTTTGATGGTTCCATATCTTCTTTGGTGGAAGAGGTCAAGTTAAAGCATGACCTTGATCCCGCGTTACTAGAGGTGAAGGCTTTGGTAAAGGATGGTAATGTGGAGGCTTTCTCCCAAAGGGGAGATGGTGTCCTTAGGTAGTACAAAGATAGGCTATATGTGCTTGATATTGATAATTGGGTTTACATGAAAGTCCCATCCATGAAGGGTGTGGTCCTCTTTGACAAGAGAGGGAAATTGAGCCCAAGGTTTGTGGGTCTTTATAGGGTGTTGAGGAGATTTGATAAGGTTTCTTATGAAATGGAGTTGCCTATGGATATGAACATGGTTCATCCGGTCTTTTATGTGTCGATGTTGAGGAAGTGTGTGGGTGATCCAAGTGCTATAGAGCCCTTCGGGGTTGGGGGGTGTTGTGGAGGATAATTTGACCTATGAAGATATCCTAGAGGAGATATTAAATAGACATATGGAAAGGTTGAGAAAAAAGGATGCAGTATCTGTTAAAGTCCTTTGGAAGAATTAACAAGTTAGAAAAGATACTTGCGAACCCGATGCGTACATAAAGAAGCGATATTCGTACCAGTTTTACTTTATTAAAGCCTAAGATGACAAATTGAGTCATTTCTAAGAATTCAAGTCTTATGTTTCATCCCTCATGATAATTTTTGCTTACATACATATTCATGGTAACAAATTTATGGTGATTTTTGACATTCATGTTGAGACTCTTTGAAAATGGTGTCTAAGTGCATTTGTTGCAGTCATGTTGGGCTGGGAGTCTCATGATTTCATCTCCTGTGTATGTTTCATTGACAATCGAGGAATAATGTTCCCAAGGGGGCGATACTGGATCGCCCCTCAAGCTCCTCAAAATACCCCATAATCATAATTTCTATATATCTCAAAATCTATGCATGATTTTAAAAATTCAACTTTATATTCTTGATCGGTCGGTAAAATTGAGTGGTTAATGAGTATGACTTGGATTTTAGAATACCCATAGTGAAAAATAATATTTGCAAATTTCCATTTTCCAGTGGCTATCCGCACCCTGGCCACGACGCGCCAGGGGCGCGAACTAGTGTTAATTAATGTCCGCATCTGGTCTGGGAATGCTCACTGGATCGAGTTGGCGTAGAGAAAATTATTTTTCTCTATGGGTCTTCTAAAAATAGAGGGCTACCCTTTCCCCACTCAATTTTTCCCCCTGAACAAGAATATGAAGTCGGATTTTTTAAATTATGCATAGATTTTGAGATATGCAAGAAATACATTTATGGGGAATTTCGAAGGACTGAGGGGTGCTACAATATGACCACCTTGTGAACATTCATCCCCGAATGTCAAAGAAACACGCGTAAGAGGAGTAATTACAAAAATTCTATCCCGACATGAATGCAACATATGCACCCAAATATCATACTTAAAAGTTTCATATATATGCCTCAAAATCGTCAAAACATGACATCATGAACATGAATGCATTCAAAAATGACATGAGGGCTGAAACTTAAGACTTGAAATTATAGATAGGACTTAAATGGTTACCTTCAGCTTGAGTAGAGTGAAAGAGGTATCGATATCATTTCTTCATGTCCGCTTCGTCTTCCCAAGTGGCGCTTTCAACTTGTTGATTCCTCCAAAGTACTTTAACGGATGCTACATCTTTATTTCTCAACCTTTTCACTTGCCTATTCAATGTTTCTACTGGGACCTCCTCATAGGTCAAGTTATCTGTCACAACACCCACAACTTCTAAGGGTACTATGGCACTTGGATTACCAACATATTTCCTTAATACAGACATATGGAAGACCAGATGAACCATATTCATATCCATAGATAACTCAATTCATAAGAAACTTCACCAATTCTCCTCAAAATTTTATAATGTCCCACAAACCATCGGCTCAATTTCTGCTTCTTTCCAAACCGTCCACACCCTTCATGGGTGAGACCTTCAAGTAAATCCAGTCACTAACCTTAAACTCAATATCTCTCCTTCTTAGATCAGAATATGACTTTTGCCCACTATGAGTCGTCTTCAACCTTTCCCTTAGCAATATCACCTTCTCCAATGCTTCCATAACCAAATCCAGTACAATCAAAGCCATCTCACCAACCTCACCAAGGTACGTTCCCAAAATCTCTATCCATTCTCATGGAATTGGGAAGAACATAATAGGATCAATATGAGCCTCTCTCAAAACCAACTCCCTCAAGTCACAACCATTAGGTACACATAATCTACCTTGGTACCTAAGGTACCGTCTCCCCCTTGGGAGAAAACCTCCACTCTACCATCCTTCACCAAGGTCCTCAAATTTAGCAAAGCAGGATCAAGGTCTTGTTTTGCCTTTATCTCCTCAATCAAGGAAGATTTAGAACCATCAACAACCACCGCGCCCCCATTATCAACATCATCTAACCTAACCCCTAATCTAGCCAACCGGTGGACCTCTCTAACCACCTCTTTTCACCATCATCATCATGAGCTAGACTACCCATAGATATCTTACTTAGAGCATCGTCCACAATATTAGCATTGTCGAGGTGACAATGGACACTCATATCATAATGTTTAAGGAGTTCTAACCACTTTCTTTGTCTCAAGTTAAGATGTTTTTGGGTGAACACATATTGAAGACTCTTGTAGCTGGTAAACACCTCAACATGGACCCTAGAAAAGTAGTGATGCAAAATTTTGAAAGCAATTACTACGGCCACCAGTTCAAGATCATGGGTGGTATAATTCTTCTCAGCACCTTAAGTTGTCTAGAAGCATATGCGATCACGTTACAACTTTGCATCAAAACACACCCCAAATTAATTCTTAAGGCATCACAATATACAACAAACCCTTCTGGTAGAGACAAGAGACAAGCTTATTTTTCAAAGTTTGGAAAGTCTTTTCGTACTCATAAGTCAACACAACTTTTGCCTTCTTTTGCGTCGACTTAGTCATAGGAGAAGAAATAGAAGAGAAGCCATTTACAAACCTCCGGTAATAACCCACCAAACACAAGAAACTCCAAATGTCCGACGGAGTCAAAGGTCTAGGTCAATTCCTAATCACCTCTCCTTCTTAGGATCCACCTTCATACCATCACCCGATACCACATGTCCCAAAAATGCAACCTCTTTTAACAAAACTCACATTTTTCATATTTAGCATACAACCTCTCTTTCCTCAAGATTTGCAACATGACACTCAAATAAATCACAAGCTCTTCTTTATTCCGGAAATAAATCAATATACTATCCACAACTACCACACACATATCAAGATAGGATTTAAAGACCCTATTCATGAGATCCATAAACATAGTCGAGGCATTGGTCAAACAAAATACATTGCCACAAATTCCCAAATATTAGGAAGGACATGACGAAACTCAATAACCATCAAAACTAACTCAATAGGAAGGACTTTGGACTCAATATCCCTAACCCTCACAAGATGATAGAGACAACCCTTAGAAATCAACTTTTGGGATTTAAGGGAAGAAATAAATCCACCTTTGACCACTATATCACAACTTTCTCACTCAAGGATGCGTTCATTAGGGAATAGGAATTTAACCCTATGGGTTCAACAATCAATAGAAGCATAATATGCACGCAACCAATCCATCCCAAGAATGACAACAAAATCCACCATATCTAATTGAACAAAATCACGAGACATTATTTTATGTAAAATGAAGATGGGACAATTTCTATAGACTCTCTAGCAACAATGGACTTACAAATGGGGTAGACACTTTACAAGGTCCACACAACAATTCGGGACTAATATGAAGCTTTTTGGCAACAAAAGGAGTAATAAAAGAAAGAGTGACACCCGGGTCCCTGGTGCATACACATCAAAGTCAAAAATCTTTAACATATCTTTGAAGCATCATGCCAAGTCTAGTGACCTATAGAGAAGTATGGTTGCGCACGTCAGCATTCATCCTCATAGTCCTTAGTAACCCATGAACAATGTCTGGACTCATGATCCTTTCACCAAACTCAAAACATGCACTCAAACTAGCCAACCAATCCCCTGAATGGTGCTTCCCATACTTGTGGCACTGAGGAGAATCTTGAAGACCAACACCTTTACACTTCCTTTAAACATATGGATAGTCGCCAATCTTGTGGACAATCTTGTCATACCCAAAGCAAGCACCTGTGTTCCTCAGACATGTGCCATAATGATTTCTCCCACATTTTGGGCACCTAGGATGTGTCATCCCACCATTGCCATTGGTCTTAGCATGTGGGAGCTTCCCTTTAACTTGCGTCTTTCTTCTCCCTTCCTTTGAGGCCACCTGGCAACCCCTCATGTTGTGCCTAATATTGCCACACTTGAAGCAATCCGCAATCCCCGCCAAACACTTCCCTTGATGTTTCTTACCACACCCTTGACAAGTGACAAATGAGTCCTTTTCTTTAGGCTTTTGGGCACGTGTAATCTAGTAGAAGATGAAGCACCCTTAAATGGGGCCCTATTGTCCTTTTCCTCACCCCTCTTATCATTTGACCTCTCAAGGGTGCCCATCGATTTGTTGAGTTGGGCAGTCACAACTTTGGCCAATATCCATAGAGCATTGCGAACCTCTATATTGGAAATGTTATCACCTTGAAAAGCTTGAGACATGCTACAAAACATAATGCTTAATAATCAGGAATAAGTCTTAGAGGGAATTAACTTAATCGCATGAGATAGATCATGAAGAAGTGAAACATTTCCTAAAATGCCTTAGAGCCTCTTACTCAAAGTTGTGCACATCACAACCATGATTAAGACTCTAATTGATGCGGTATGTTGGATTTCGAGGACAAATAACAACCTAGTGCTTTTATACCAAGTTTTTCACGACCTAATCCTAGGGCCTAGACGTGACACACCTAATGGGAAACTCGAAAGAACCCCAAACAAGGCTCTTAGTATATCAATCACACATCCTTGGTCGTGGAAGCAAAGTAAATACAACAAAAGATATAAATAAGGGAATGGGACTAATAGAAGTCTTTGATAATCAAAAAATACTCAAGAGCCAAGCTCTAAGCATAAGTAAATCAATTGTTCCAACAACACTTCTAACATATATCAAAGCAGGGGCCAAGACACTTTCTGGGCGTTATAGTATTAAATGTTCAACATAAAGAAGTTTTAGAGATAGAAAGAGAAAAATAGATAGTCTCTCCGAACTTGAGGACTCACCAAGCTTGTCTTTAAATAATCTCACTAGCCACATGAAGGATGATCAAGAAGAGCTCCGGTCCCTACATGGTGATATCATGTAGGCATAAAGTATACGTTAGTATGTTTGAATGTACTAAGTATGTAGGATGCAATGCAACAAGACATAAGCTAATGTAGTCAAAATACATAAAATAGGCAATAGATAAGTATAATCTCAATATGGCATGCATGATCAATGATTGAAGTAAAACATGTTTATAAATCATACAACTTGCATAGAATATGATACATATGTGTGGGAAGAGATCTCAACTGACAAAATATAAGACCAAACGAGCTATAACTTGGAATTTTGATAATTACCCCTTCTCAGTAAAGACGTGGTCCACTTGCCAAGGTAAACCATCTTTCACCTTATGGGAGCCAGTCCCATTTCAGAGATGTAACCTACTATAGGAAACCGCCCCATTTTGAAAAGTATTTTATGAGAAACTTCACCATAAGGGAGCCCGTCCCATTTCAGGAAGAATTTCAAGAGAGAGAGCTCTAAATGGATTCACTAGTAAAGCAAGGATAAAGAATACTCCTATGATGGCACATACTTTGAGGAAGAGAGCATCACTTTAATCGATCTGTGCTAAGCCTAATCCCACAGAATAATTGAAATAATCATATCTTTAGTAACTTGTAATATCATAACATGAGTAGCTTTAAAATATCTTTGACCTCTAATGGTGAACCTAACTTTAAGACATAAGAATAGATCATCATCAAAAATTACCCTTGCATTAACATCAAAGACTCATAAGAGGTAAAATCTTTGAAAAATGGGCTTTATCTGGCATTACAAAATCATAGGCATTTTCATGAATTCAATACATCCTTTGAAAGCCCAAAATCATCATAAAGTCACTTGACTCATAAATCATACAATAGATCGTCAATAACTTTAAGAACCCTTGAAAAGATATTTTATCAAATACTTGGTGGGTGTGCAATGATGGTTCAAAATCATGCAATTCAAGAGTGAAATAATATGAGAAAACTGAATGTAATTCAACTCACCACCATATTGTAAATCGCTCATGTAAGATTACTTGAAATCCATCACCATCTCAGAATATAGTTTCATAACTCAAAACATACATAGTCTCAAAAGACAAAACTAACTCATAGTATAAGCTTGAGATAGATAGACATGCATATTTAATCAATACTTCATAAAACCCCAACATATTTCATGCTTATAATCCATAATAAAAGATACTCATAGGTAATACAACTTGAAAACATGTAATTTTCATAAAATAGGATGATTGGGCTCCATGGGTGAAAGGACCCAATGGATGAAGCCCACAAACCTTAAACTTAGGTTTTCACGATGTAGACTTGAAGGAGACTTGAATCTTGAATGGAGTTCTTGAGATCCAAAGTTAAGCTTCAGACACTTAAATTTGAATGAAATATTTGGTTTAAGTGTTTGAGAGGGTTTTGAGTGATATAGAGTTGAAAAATGTCTAAGTATATGTGTTTTTATGTATAAGTGGGCATGGGGCCTTGAACCTACTGTTTTGGGCCGAAATTGGAAAATTAAGGATGTGTAAACACTACTCCGGGACGGGTCTGCGTCATGGACCTACACTATTTTTGAAAATTATTTTTTGCTACAGGTCCCTTAAAATCCGGGTTATACCCATTTCCCACTCAATTTTGTCCCCCGATCAAGAATATGAAGTCGAATTTTCAATATCATGTACGGATTGTGAGATATTTCAAAATTATGATTATGAACATTTTCGAAGCACATTTTCAGGGCATTTTTGGGCGTTTCTATCTCCCTTTTGGGAGAAAACCTCTAATTTACAATCCTTCACCAAAGCTTTCAATTTTAGCAAGGTGAGATCAAGGTCTTGTTTGGACCTGGCCTCTTTAGTCAAAGAAGATTTGGAACCATCAATAACCACCACACCTCCATTCTCCACTTCATCCAACCTCACTCTCAACGTAGCCAACCAGTATACTTCTCTAGCTACCTCCTTGTTACCATCATTTATATGAGTTAGACTACCCATGGACAGTTTAGTTAGAGCATCGGCCACAACATTAGATTTGTCGAGATGATATTGCACACTCATGTCATAATCCTGAAGGAGCTCTAACCGCCTTCTTTTTCTCAAGTTAAGATCTTTTTGAGTGAATGGATATTGGAGACTTTTGTGGTTGGTAAACACATCCACATAGACCCCATACAAATAATGATGCCATATTTTCAAAGCAAATACCATGGCCGCTAATTCAAGATCATGGGTGGGATAATTATTCTCATGCACCTTTAGTTGCCGAGAATCATATGCTATAACCTTGCCATTTTGCATCAACACACCCCCCCAAACCAATCCTCGAAGCATCACAATAAACCACAAACCCTTCTAACCCTTTCGGTAAAGAAAAAAAAACAGAGATGAGCTTGTCCTTCAAAGTTTGAAAACTCTTTTCACATTCATTGGTCCAAAAACATTTTGCCTTCTTTTGGGTCAATTTTTTCAAAGGGGAAGCAAGTGAAGTGAAACCATTCATAACCCTCTTGTAATACCCCTCTAAACTCAAGAAACTCCTAATATCCATCAAAGTCAAAGGCCTAGGCCAATTCCTTATCACCTCTGACTTCTCGGGGTCCACTTTAATCCCATCACCCAACACCACATGCCTTAGGAATGCAATCTCTTTCAATCAAAATTCACATTTATCATATTTTGCAAACAATCTCTCATCTCTCAAAATTTACAACACCACTCTCAAATTATTCACATGCTCTTCTTCACTCCGGGAATAGAACAATATATCATCAATGAAGTCCACCACAAACATATCAAGGTAGGGTTTAAAAACCCTATTCATGAGATCTATAAATATTGTCGGTGCATTAGTCAAGCGAAAAGACATTGCCACAAATTCAAAGTGCCCATACCTAGTCCAAAAAGCTGTCTTGGGAATATCACACTCCCTCACCCTCACTTGGTGGTACCCGGACCGAAGATAAATCTTAGAAAAGTGACTAGCCCCTTGTAGTTGATCAACTAGGTCATTTATCCTTGGTAGAAGATACTTGTTCTTTACGGTGACTCTATTAAGTTGCTGTTAGTTAATGTACATTCTAAGGGAACCATCCTTTTTCCTTACAAACAATACCGATCCACTCCAAGTGACTTGCTAGGCCTTATGAAACTCTTCTCCAATAAATTCCTCAATTGATCCTTCAACTCAGCCTGGGCCATACTGTAAAAGGGAATGGAAATAGGTTATGTATCAGGGAAGAGGTTTATACCAAAGTCTACTTCCCTTTTGGGAGGAACACCGGGAAGCTCATCGAGAAAGACATGAAAAAACTCGTTGACCACTAGAACTGACTCAATAGGAAGGACTTTAAGCTCAACATCCCTAACCCTTACAATATGGTAAATGCAACCCTTAGAAATCAATTTCCGAGCTTTAAGATAAGAAATGAACCTACCCTTAACAACCACATTATGACTTTTCCACTCAAGGATGGGCTCATTAGGGAATTGGAATCAAAATTTACTGGTTTTATAATCAATGGAAGCATGATATGCATATAACAAACCCATCCCCAGTATAATATCAAAATCCACCATGTCAAGTTCCAAAAAATCACAAGCCAAGACTTTATGCAATATAGACATGGGGAAATCCCTATAGATCTTTTAGCAATAATGGACTCACCAACAGTGCAGACACTTCATAAGGTTCACACTGTAATTCGGGACACAAATAAAACTTATTTGCAACAAAAGGAGTAATGAAAGAAAGAGTGGCACTGGAATCTATCAATGCATACACATCATAATCAAAAACCTTTAACATATAGGTATAACATTAGACAACTCATCCACTCCTTGCCTTCCATGGATGGCATAAAACCGATTTTGTCTTAGATCACCCCCTTGTTGGCTACCCTTTTCCCTTTGACCCGCATTAGTACCTTGGTCTTGAGGATGACCATCCCTACCCTTTTTTTGAGCATAAGGGAAATCAACAATCTTGTGAGCCACTTTACCACAACCATAGCAAGCATTGGAATCCCTCAAGCATGGACCACCATGATTTCTCCCACACTTTTGGCACCTAAGATTAGTCATCCCACCATTGTCACCGCAACCTTGGGTTAGACACCCCATCATTAGAAAACCTCTTATTTGGAGCATTAGAGAACCCTTAGCCATGGAATTTTGTTACCTTGTTGAAAATAGCCACCATTACCACCTTGGAAACCAACATCAAAATCGAGCCCTCACTTCTCCTCTTTTTAAGCTTCTCCCCCTGAAGTTTTTCAGCAAATGTCATGAGCTGAGACAAGTCCATAACACCACAAGTATAGCGGTATAGAACTCTTTACTCACCAAGTCAGACACCCCAGATTAAAACTTGTTTACTCTTGCCCTAGGATCGACAACCAAGTGAGGAGCATACCTTGAGAGCTTATTAAATTTGAGGGAATACTCCCCCACACTCATGGATCCTTGCTTGAGATTCATGAACTCTATCATTTTTCCATCTCTCAACTCAATAGGGAAGAACAAGTTGAGGAAGGTGGCCTCGAATTCCTCCCAATGAATGGCATCATTGTTTCCCCTCTCCAATTTCCATTGACCAAACAAAATTGAGGCCACACCCTTGAGTTGATAGGCCGGTAGTTCCATCTTCTCCTCGAATGCACACCCATGATAGCAAGTACCTTATACACCTCATTAATAAATTCCTAGGGATCTTCCACCATTTTGGACCCATGAAACTCCAGAGAGTTCATCCTTGTGAAGTCCCTCACTCTTGAGGCCAGAGCAGGGGCATGAGTAGCTTAGGCTCCTTGATTCAATTGCTTTGTCATAGCATGGGCCAACATAGTGATGCATTCTGGAATTCAACTTGGGTAGCCCCTCCATCTTGAGAAGCTTAAGGAACAGAATGAGCTTATTGCTCCTAGGGTGTGTGGGCCCTCCATGGTCTTCCATTAGGTAACAACATGATCTGAAGGAGAAAAATAAATTTGATAAGGGAGGAAGACTTATCTTTACATCTAAAGCATGACATTGGTGATGACGTGAAATATTTCCTAATACGCCTTATAGCCTTCTATTCATGTTGTGGTGCACTTCAAAACCATGAATAAGACTCTAATCGATGGGTGTATTGGATTTTCAAGGATTATTAAGAACCTAGTTCTTTGATACCAAGCTTTTCATGACCCAAGCCTAGGGCCTAGATGTGACACTGCGAATGGGAACCCGAAGATATCCCAAACAGGTCTGTTAGTATATCATATACACATCTTTTATTGTGGAAGTTATGTAAACAAGATTTAGTGTGATGATAATAAAAAGGGAAAGTGGAACTAAGGGAATCTTTCATAATAACAAACACTAAAGAAGTTAAGCTCAAAACACAGGTAATCATATTATCCAACAATACCTCTACGTAGTGAATAGAGTGGCGGCCAAGACACTTCCCAAGCTCACCCTCAAACCATAAGTATCTAAAGGTTATACAAGCCTTAATAAGAAAACGCAGGAGAGTAAACTAGATATTGTTCACAAAGTTGAGGACTCACCAAAGGTCTTCTTGAACAAATCAACTAGCCACATGGAGAAGGATGATCAACTGGAGATCAAATCCCTACATGGTGATATCATGTAGGAAAAGAGTATGTGTTAGTACTTGGAATGAACTATGTATGCGAAGTGCAATGCAACAAAACACATAAGCCATAATGATCAAGATGCATAACGTGTCACGCCCAAAGTCCCGTTAGGGTGGACTGGCACCCATTGCCGATGAGGCTCGGTAGAACCAACCTGTGTCCATGCACTTTCTATATATATTATAAGGGATTTCTACATTTGACATGCCTTTAAGAAAGCAGTAATAACAAGCTACAAGGAAATGCATATGGCTAGGCCATTGGGACCACAATGTTTAAAGTACGAGACACAACCACACTTTAATTTACATAGTCTACAAAGCCTCTAGATAAGGAAAAGTATCTGACAAGGGTCGGTACAGGGCCCGTCTCGACGAACTATACAATACAAAAATATAAGCTCTAGATATACGAAGCTCCAAAGTAACCTGGAGCTTAGTAACAATAGTTGGATATCCTGTACTCCTACTGGGGAGATCTATTAGCACCTGTACTTGCAGCAAGAAATGCAGGTCCGTAAGGGACGTCAGTATGAGATAATTTACTTAACATCCAAGGCATGAAACACTATATATGAAGTAACAACTCAAATGAAACTATGCACCGGTTTAGGATAACATACCAACTTTAGTTATATTATGGGATCATGTACTTTATGTTCATTATTACTTTACCTTTACTGTATAATCGGTGCACAACATGTACTAGAAATGACCACCTGATCAGTGGTAAATCTATATTGCGATCGGCCCTGGCTAGGCATTTCCTTTAACCCCTTGGGCTACCCCCCATGATAGGATCGACCCATGCTAGGTGATTCTTCCACCCCTCAGGTTAACCCCCATAAATAAGCAAGATACTTTATTTTATATTTCAACTACCTTTGAGATGATTCTTTTGGTGGTCATAATATTGGAGCTGTAGCACTGTAGATACAACATATGACATGAAAATAATCACAAAAGACAAAACCATAATGAAAGGAGTAAGTTACACAAATAATGAAATGCAAAGGAGGTAGAACAACACATGAACTTTATTTAGTAGAACGAATTTGTCTATCTTGGTATCAAAGTATGTATGCAGATATAAAGGTGACTATGTATGTGAACATATAAACATCAGAAAGAGTTGATACATGGTTAATAGTTGTGTCAGAGTTGGTAAGTGGCTTTATGTGCCAAGTAAGGATCTATATTTCATGCCAAATAATACAAAATCTAGTAACTTACATACCTCGTTGTACTACCTCTCTATTACCTCGAGATAACCTTCCCTTCCTCCAAATATTTATCTATATTATAGTAGGTGATAAAACAAGAATTAGTAGCCAATAGATACATCTTGGCAGCCTTATCTCATAAAAAAATAACATACGAGCAGCAAGCAGGTATTTATAAACCCGAGTGTATTCTTTCAACCTTTCCGCCCCTAATCGTATCTTCTAGTACACATTCTCATGCACATATCATGTTCAGCCTATTTTAGTGCCATAATAGTCTTACAATAGCACACAAAACACAACACACAACAATTTGATGCAACATACAAATAGGCGACATAAAGTTACACCCCTTCGCTATAGTTTGACGTCGACAATCTCGAACCTATTTCATCTTTACCCAAACAATACTCAACACATATATACATAAAAACATCCTTAAAGTAGTCTTATAACATTACCAAAGCAGTTATGAAGGACGTGAGGCAATAGCCTCCAATCCATCAGCCCATAAGTTCCTATTACGAGCACAATTACGATATCACACAAGAACTCACTTTCACGGACTATAAAAATGGTGCAGTAGACTTTATACATTATTATAGAACCAATACTCATTTACAACAGTAGCCTCCCCTCATAATCAATCCAACTCAAAAAAGAAAAGCTTCCAAATATCCAAGAAAAATGCACAACAACTTTTGGAACACAGGCTGTCTAACAATTTCAGCAAACATAACTAGCATATGTTTCTTGTTTGTCGTGGGATAAGTATAACTAATACATGGATATTTCCACTTACTTTAGCCTTCGTGGTTCAATTTTCCTTCAAGAACCCAAGAGGGTTGTGTAGGCTGCCTTGTGAACTGAAATAAAGAGAGAAAAAGAGTCTTTAGGGAAGCTGAAAATTTATTCCAAATTGAAATGAATTAAGGAGTTGTTTTTGAGCCCTTTAAAAGTGTCTCTTTGGATGAATTACTTCTGATATTTTCATCACATATTAACACATATTAATAACCTTGTGATGCAATAGTGTGGCCCTTACACATGGGCCTAAATGTGTCTCAAAGTTGATCGGCCTTGGTTGCCTATTTTCCAAATTCCTCGTAACTTAGTTTGGGCCCAATTAGCCAAGTTGGTTGTAGTGTACTTTGGTCCTTTTAATACCCTTATTGGGCTGAAAATAACTTCCATTTATGATGCTAAAACATAGGCTAAAGTTACCTGTAATGCAAACTTTATTCAGAATTGGACTTGGACAAATTCGACGTTGGGCCTCGTCTCTGTTTAGCTAGCAAATTTAAGCTAAGCAAGTAGATGACTCACCTACTAGCTTCCTAAGTCCTACGAGCACCTCAGTTCTATTACTTTGATTAGGTCCATGATCTCCTCAATTTGACACAACACATGTATACACTCGACCCTGTTAAGCGTTAGACGCGCATATCGCCCTATAACATGAGATTCAAGCACTTTTAAACATGGGCGCTTTGACAAAGCCATGTCATGTTTCATTTGCATAGTACTAATATTATAAGATGTAGGGTGTTATATCCTCACCCCTCTAGGAACAGTCATCCTCAAATGTTAGCACAATTGAACAGCTTAACCAAGTTTACACTTTTACTTACACAAACTTTTGACAACACACTAAGTATTCAATCACACGTACCTATTACTGTCCTAATTTTGCATGTTGGACTTCCTCTTTAGCTTCAAATAAGTAAGGATATTTTACTTTTATTGCATCCTTGGCATCCCATGTTATTTCTTCTGCTTGCTTGTTTCTCCAAAGTACTTTTAATGAAGCTATTTCTTTATTCCTTAGCTTCTTAACTTGATGATCTAGAATAGCAATAGGTACCTCTTCATATGTGAGATCTCCTGTAACTTGCACATCCTCAATAAGAGTGATACGAGATGGTCACCTATGCATTTTCGAAGCATTGAGACATGAAAAATTGGATGAACCATTGAAAGCTCCTGGGGTAGCTCTTGTCATATGCAATCTACCCAAATTTCTTAATAATTTTATATGGCCCTACGTAGCATGGTCTCAGTTTTCCTTTCTTACCAAACCTAATAACCCCTTTTATTGGAGACACCATTGAAAATACTGAATCTCCTACAGAGGATTCCAGTCCTCTCCTCCTAGCATATGCCTATGATTTGTGACAATTTTAAGCTATTTCTAGCCGCTGCTATATTACCTAAAATTTTTCCATGGATTGTTATACTAGATCGACCTAAGCAAGGTGGTTTCACGCACTTCAATCCATCCAATTGGCAATCTACATTTCCTCCCATACAAAGCATTATAAGGTGCCATCTTGCTACTCGTGTGGTAGCTATTATTATAGGAAAATTCAATAAGTGAAAATGGTCCACCCAACTACCTTTAAAGTCCAATGCATAAGCTTGCAACATATCTTCAAGTGTCTTAATGGTGCGTTCTACTTGATCGTCTGTTTGAGGGTGGAATGTTGTACTTAAATTCACTTGTGTTCCTAAAATTCTTTGGAATGACTTCCACAATTTTGTAGTGAATTGAGTTCCTCAGTCAGATGTAATGGAGATTGGGACTCCATGTAGCCTGACTATCTCTTTGAGGTATAGCCTGGCATACTATTCAGTTGTATAATCACTCCTGACTGGCAAGAAGTGTGCTGACTTTATGAGTCTGTCAACTATTACGCATATGGAGTCAAACTTCAGAAATGAGTGAGGCAACTCAGTAACAAAATCCATATTGATCATATCCCATTTCCATGTTAAAAAGCTCTATACACTGCATATAACCTTTTGGCTTTTGGTGTTCAACTTTCACTTGTTGGTAATTTGGATATTGAGCCACATTCTACAAGGTCCTTTTTTATGCCTCCCCACAAAAACATTCCCTTCAGGTCATGGTACATCTTAGTTGATCCTGGATGGATGGAATATTAGGAATGATGGGCTTCTTCCATTATCCTCTTTCTTAATCCATTAATATCAGGCACACATAATCTATTGGCAGTGAAGTACTCCATTGTGTAAGGTCAAAGCCCTTTATCGTACCCTGACTTACCTTTTCCTTAAGATGCTGTAGAACAAGATCCTCGAACTATTTTTCTTTCACCTCCATTACTAATAAAGACGCTACTGGATTATCTACAATAACCCCTTCCTTTTGGTGTTCAAGGAGACAAACTCCCAAACTAGCAAGTTGACGTAGATCCTTAGCCACTCCTTGATTGACCACAACTTGATCATCAGTATTTATGATTGCGTTACCGCTCAGAGCATCAGCTACCACATTTGCTTTCCCCGAGTGGTAAAGTATATCAATGTCATAATCCTTTATTAGCTCTACCCATCTCCACTGTCTTCAGTGTAGGTCCTTATGCTTAAAGATCTATTGTAGGCTCTTATGATAAGTATATATGTCAACATGAACCCCATACAAATAGTGGTGCCATATTTTCATAGCAAATACAACCGTTCCTAGATCAAGATCATATGTTGGATAGTTTTTCTCATGTGGCCATAGCTGTCTAGATGCATAAGCAATCACCCTTTGATTTTGTGCCAGTATACCCCCTAAGCCAACTCCTAAAGCATCACAATACACTGCATACCCCTCGGTGCCTTTGAAAAGAACTAGCACAGGTGCAGAAATTAGCTTAATTTTCAACTCCTGGAAACTCGTTTCACATGCATCATTCCATTGGAACTTGGTTGCCTTATGTGTCAACTTTGTTAGAGGTGCAGAAATAGAAGAAAAACCATTGATAAACTTCCTGTAATAACCTGCCAAACAAGCTCTGAACTTCCGTGGGTGTTGTTAGTCTAGGCCAATCTTTCACAGCCTCTATCTCTTTGTGAATCAACCCTTATTCCATCATCAGACATGATATGACCCAAGAATGCCACTGAGTTTAGCCAAAATTCACATTTAGACAACTTGGCATACAACAGTCGATCACGAAGAACTTGTAACACCTGTTGTAAGTGATTTACGTAGTCCTCTCCTGATCTTAAATATACCAAAATGTCATCTGTAAAAAATATCACAAATACATCCAAGAATGGCTTGAATACCCTATTCATTAGATCAATAAAAACTACTAGTGCATTCGTCAGCCCAAATGACATAACAAGAAATTCAAAGTGACCATAGCGTATTTTGAAAGCAGTCTTAGGCAACCTCACTTGGTGATAACCTGATCTCAAATCAATTTTTGAAAAGTATTTGGCACCCTATAACTGATCAAATAAATCATCAATCCTGGGGAGGGGGTATTAATTCTTAATTGTCACCCTATTCAATTGTCGAGAGTTGATACACATTATCAAGATGCCATCCTTTTTATGTACAAGTAGCACTGGTACACCCCAAGGGGACATACTAGGTCTTATAAAACCCTTCTCCAATAAGTCTTTTAACTACTCTTTTAATTCACACAATTCTACCAGGGCCATTTTATATGGAGGGATGGAAATAGGTTGAGTTCCTGGAAGTAAGTCGATACAAAAATCTATTTGCCATTCTGGAGATAAGCCTGGAAGTTCTTCAGGGAACACATCAACAAATTCATTCACTACTGGAACTGATTGAAGAGTTTGTGATTCTGCCTCCATATCCCTCACCCTAACTAAATGACATATATAAGCCTTAGATATCGTCTTTCTGGCCTTAAAATAAGAGATGAACTTATCCTTTGGGGCCCCAACATTGCCTTCCCACTCAAGAATTACCACATTTGGAAAGTAAAAGTACACTTTCTTAGTTCGGCAATCCACGGTGGCATAGCAAGAAGCTAACTAATCCATACCCATTATAACATCAAATTCCACCATT